>APFE030870245.1:0-10167 GCA_000404065.3 Pinus taeda | reverse complement strand
TGCCCTAATGGCAAGTTCTTCACACTCAACGACAAGTTCACATCATTGGCTTTTGATCGAGTGATTTCACGAGTGTTTGAATTTAGTTCCTGTATTCACATTATGTGAATTGTGCTGATAGTACCTTGAGGGCCATTGCCATTATTGATGGTTTCTCTCATGCTTTTTAACAGTTTTCATCACTGACTAGTAATCAAGTGACTTTCTAGCATGTTTGATATCAACACATCTATTTGCATGCTAGAATTTGTACTTTGATCAAGTCGTGTTGGAGCACAGGGCCCTGGACTTAGATCACAAAAGTCCAAGTTGTGAAGTGATCTGAAATGGTTATGATGATATGCATCTCTCTATGAGATGGTTGGCTACGACCAGACTATGAGTTGTCATATGTGATCCTTCTCATTATTGGATGGTTATGACCATACCTTGGTTTTGTTATGATCCTCTTTAACGAATGCCTACGCCCATACTTGGATCCATTTACATGATCATTCTCTAGATGGCTGCGTCCATGCCATGCTTCATGTATCATTTGATAGAGATCTCAGTTTATGTATATGTATTTGTACTTGCTTGCAGGTTTTTTGATGGCAGACCAGTTCCCCGCATTGATTTCTAAATAATTTCATCCCTCAACTTTGACTCGGCCTTCACGCTTTAGGGGGCATCTATTACACAACATTTTGCCATTATCCCTATACTCCCCATTCCTTGATCCTAGAGGACCTCTACAGTGAACCTCGCATGCTTTGCCTTCATGAAGAAACTCCCATTATGTCCCTCTTCATGAGCGATCATTTCCTTTTTGCACCATTTCCCGTGAAACTTTTGTTTCGCCCAATTTACAAGATCGACGCTAATGACCTTTGTATCCCCCATGCCAATGTGAATAGATTAGCACTATTCCCATCGACAATCGGTGCGACTGAGCTGTGTTCCAATTACACTAGCCCTATTATGGAATTTTTTTTTTTTAAATTAGATCCGAAGCTTCCAGCTCTAGAAGCTTTGTAACAGAAGTTTGGTAAATGGTTTGGCCGGATGGGGTCTGAATGACAGTTTGGGCTCCTTTGCCCTATAATGATGGAACTAATTCAAGGGATAAGTCCTTCTCCCATGAGAAGAGGATCCATATCCCATCCATATTTCCTATATAAACCTCCCTTCTTCCCAAGCACAAGCTAGTTAGAGTGTTGGTTGAGTGTGAGTATACTATTTTGATTAGAAAAGCAAGATATTACTAGTTGTAGCCATCTAGTTGTGTGAGGGAGAACTGTGTTTGGGTTTGGAGTGAATTATATAGGGAAAATCCTTTAAACTATTGTCGTTTGAAGCCATCATGGAATGTTAGCAAAAGTGTGTAAGAATCTGGTCTTATCAAAGCAAGACTGCCACGCCAAGATGAATGCTTGTAATCTCTCTTTGATATTAATATATGCAACTATAAATTGATTTCCTACATGTTTTGTAATATTACATATTCGTGTCTTGATTCTTCTTGACTCATAAAGTAAGTTGAATTGCAATTTGTCTATTATTATGTTTGTGTGTTGTTGTTGTTTACTTATTTTAGGAACTTGAAGAAGGAAGCAAGAGATTGTTGGAGAAAGCAAGTGAGGACACCATCAGGTAGCACAAGCAACCAAGAGGTAGGCCCTATTGATTGATTCTAACCTAAGGAAATCTTCCATAGAATGTATCTGTTGTGGCCAGACCCGTTATCGGGCTAGAGGAATTTGTTCATGTGTGCCCTTATAATTTTACTTCACCACAGATTGTCTTTACAATTGTAATGTGAACTTGTGTATTCCTTGATTAATATAAATGATGTTATTCTAAATTTTATTTCATAGAAGTACTTATACTATTGATCCAAAATGAATCTTGTTAAGTCAAGTCAAAATTTGCTATATGTTTGAAGTCTAAGATGGACCTAGGTAGAAAAATTGTTCTTGACATGTATAGAATTTTAACATCCCATTTTCTCGCGAAATCTGTGCCAAGTCGAAGAGATAGACGTACTAATTCTATTGGTATCTATAGATTCGCATTTGGCCTCCGTACGATGGAGAAAATGGTCATTGAATTTTATGGTGAACGGATGAAAAGGGGCCTTGCTGGACATGTGGCGTTCACATAGCTCGACAAATGGCAATGGTAAAGTTAAGAGGTCAAAGTTCATCTCTGGTGCATATCTCGAGGTGAATGGTGACATTTTGGGTTTTGTTTGGTTAAAGATTCATATTATAAGTCATGGGTGCATTAATAAGTTTGTGGCACAACTACAAACCTATGGTTTGTAAACCATATGACATACCATATATGAAATTAAAGGTGCACATTCTTCTTAATGCTAAAACATGCTAAAGGTTCAAACTATGTGTGAAAACCATGGTGGGCGCAAGCAATAGCTACATTATGCAAACCATTTAACTATATTGTAGGTGGGTGCAAAGACTTACATTATCAAACCATGGTGGCAGAATATGTAATGAACCTATGGGGAATATGCAATATGGCGGAGTAAATCAAAACCTATGGAAAAAGGTTATAAACTATGGTGTAGAATTATAACAAAGTATGAACATGTTCATACGTGGTGGATCCCAGTCTAGTCACATGGCACAAAGGTCGAGGCACATGGTGGTGGAGTTAATGGCCATGACCGCCAGAGGATGTGAGTTAACTTTCCAACAAAGCATCAAAGACGTGGTGTCAAACCATATTGCAAGCATATATGTTAAATTCTGATGGCAAATATATATTAAAACAAAAAATATGGCTTTTATACATTGTGGAGGTGGAAACCATCTGGTCTGGTGATATTGCATGACAAGGATGACAATGTGTAATATGTGGTTCAATCAACATGTCAGAGCAGTTTGAGACCACCAGGGTTAGATGCCACGGGTCTATGGTTTTATAGATCATCAAGTATGTGGTTACAACAAGTGTTATTTGGCGTGGAGATGTGGCACATGGCACGAAGATGCAGGCATAGTTAAAACAACATTGTTGAGTTGTTGCCATGACCACCGGAGGTTGTGAACGTGGAGTACTGAGTCAACATTTCCATGGGATATGTCATCAAATCATCGGGAATAGATAAGGAGTAGCTTCAATTCACGTGGAAAATGATGTATGACTATGTGGCATGGGGTCACTGCCGAAAGCAGTTCACATGGCCACAGGTTGTCATAACTTAATCGCCACACAGACCAGAGCTGAGTTATGATATGGTCTTTCATCGAGTTATATGATAAAACTTTTGATTATGATTGTAATAAAAGCCACCGTTTCAATCTATATGCACCATGAATAAACCATAGGATAAGACATTACATCAATGCTTAAAGGATATTGTATTCAGTCCAACCTTTGTAAACCATATGCATTATATGGTTATACCATACTAAAATGAAATGCGCCAAAGTTAATAATTGTTATAACTATAGCGTTATGTGTAATTTTGTTATTGCACCGAGTATAGGTTTGTCCACCTAATTAAAACAACTTGCCATGTATATCTCGGTAGGTTCGAACATGGAACCTAGCCCAGGTATTATAAAAGGATTACCATTGCACCACTGCAGAGGGGGAGTTGAACAATGAGCTCCATAACAGAGTCCTATTGGTGCTTGTAGTGTTCATTTGAGGATATCTTGGTCCTCCTTGGGCCTTTTTACTGATGGAGATAGGCGTTGGAAAGATGAGATATAGGCCTCCTTTCTGATAGCCAGCAACAGTGCCTGTGTGCACAGTTCATATGGAATAAACTCTATGTAAAGAAGGATTTCAAAGCCATTTCAGAGGCAAGTAGTTGTCAAGTTAGTTTTTGCCTTTATAGAAGCATCCGAAAGATGATTTAGAAACTTGAAGAGCTGAAACGGGGGTTTTGACACATTCTGGATTCAATGAAAGTGGTTGCTCATCAACAATAGCAGTGAAGTCTGTAGAAGTCTGTACCTGAATTGCATCTCACTCAGACAAGTGGAGACAAGGTAAATAATCAATGTATTGATCAAACTCGAATTCTCAATTTTAGTAGAGGTCAAACTCATTCTTAGAGACTCTATGTTTTTGTTATAAATGATAAGTCCTTTGTAGAATGTCAAGTGAAATTGCAAGAGTTCTGTAAATGAGAGCATTTCCATATTGGGGAAATAGCCACAACTATATCAACAATTTTGATGTACTTCTTCTTATTTAGTGGAATACGAGTGGCCTAGCCTTTTAGAGTAGGGCCCGGAGAAGTAACCTAAGAGGGGTGAACTCCGTCAACAATCTCGATGTCTTTCTATTTGACATTGCATGCTTATGTGTGTCATGTCGTTTTTGCATAACTTGTTTAGATGTATTAAATTACTGTTGTCAAAGGCCCATTTAACACTTGCCAAGTGTCATGAAGCGATCTAATTCTGCAATTTCAGATCAACTATAGTTTTATTTTGTAACGTAAGTTAGTACATAAAGCTCCCTACCTGGTTTACATTGTGAATTCAATTATTTCTTAGTTAGATTATCTAATTAGATAATTTTTATTTCTATTTATATGTAAATTAATATTTTAATTCTCTGTAATTTTATTTCTTGAACTTTTATACATTCTTTATTGCAAAAGTGTGGATTCCCTATAGAGGTTAGGCACTAAAGTTTGACGAATAAAAGTGTTTTTTAAGGAATTGCAAAACTATTTGATTCTTATGCAAAACAAAGTATTGTGATGAGAGATCATAGAATTATTTTGTAAATGTAATCTTAGTGATCATGCAAGCATGTAGCATTTTACTTTCTTCCTAATTGAAGTTTAACTTTCAAGTGTAAAGTGTGGATTCCCCCTAAAAAAGTTAGGCATTGAAGGTTGAAGAATGAAAGTGCTTCTTAATTAATCATAGAATCATTTTATGACAAACAAATGAATATGATTAGAGTTCACAAAGCTGTCTTGAAAACATGAGCTCATTGATCCAACAAATCTTTGTATCCCTCTAATTTTCAGTTTGATAATTCATTTTATTGCCAATGCATGCCTTAGAGCATTAGATTGTAAAAGCTCTTTCATAGCTTGAGAATCATTTATTTACTAGTTCCACACATACAATGTTGGTGTTTAAAAGTTTATGACCATAGATTGACACTTAAATATAATGGAGTTTAAGTAGCTAACTTTCTTAACAATAACTTTCTCAAACTAAAGGAGGTTGTATACAATCAATTTTGAGCAACCTCCTCAAATCAAAATAGGTTACTATAATGTAAAGTTCCTCAAATTTGATGTGGAATCTAGGAACCTTCTCAAAATTTAACATTAAGGGGTGACACGAAATTGATTTTAAATATCCTTCTCAAAAATCAATTTTGAACAACCTCCTTAAACACATTTAATGTGGATAAACTTTTGAAAATCTAGGAAACTCTTCAAATTTGAGGATAGAATCTTAATATGAGGCATGTTTGCAATAATAAACACATTTTAATTGAGAGAAAAATACAAAAAGACTCATTCTTCCTATCGATTTAAAAAAAGCTCAAGAATTTTACACAATCTTCTCAAAACTGAGGAAAATTTCTATAGTATACCTATCATATATTATGAGATATATTATCATAATGTAATAAATAAATATCATGTGAGGATCGTTATATAGTTAATAAATAAAACATATTAATGATTACATTATATAATGCATATTGTTATATAATAATATTTGTTTATTATATTATAATCATAAATCTAATAAGATATATCAAGTATATTACACTTTTATAGAGAATAAAAAAATGACCAATAGTTAAGAACATGTGATTTTTCCTAGAAAGACAAGGATTCAAATATAAAGGTCTTTTCCATAAACAAGTGTGTGATACAACATATTTGGTTCCAAACTTGGCTATGGCTTTAAAATTAAATTATTATTATTATTATTATTTGTTACCTTTTTAATTATTATTATTATTATCGAGCTAGGATTTTTGGTGTTCAAACTATTTAGTTCTTCCTTCAAGCGATAACCCTTTGAATTTAATACCCTGAACTTTGACCATTGGTGTATCACCTGGTACAACCCCTGTGTACCAACCCCTATTCTGCATCATCGATACTCATCACCTGTTCATCGATGTGTTTCCAAGTCCTCATCGATGTGTTGAAAGCCGATATAGTAGTCAATGAAAGCAGGGTGAAATTCCATGGCGTTTTCTCCACACTCGTGCTGGTCTCGTCTTCTTATTATTGTTATTTATGATTCTCTCAACAACCTGTGTGGCAATTTCCTCCACTTATCCCTAGTACCATAATACAACTTACATTGCAATCGGCATTAAATCACATCTCAACTCTTGTTATATAAATTCTACTTAGGGTTTATAGTGTTCGTTGGAATGGTAAACTACCAAAATCAGTATTTATAGATACAAAACCGTTCTCTGGTTTCCAACAGAGAGTAGCACTTCCTCTAAAACTTCTTCCCGTCCCTGGCACGACTTTTCATTGTATACCTAAACGTGTACGGTTGTGTTCTGTTGGATTGGAGGTTTCCAGAGTCACATCTGCCCCTAACCAAGTTGCTTACACTTATAACTTCATAGGCGAATAGGGGTCTCGTTTTGTCGGTCAGTTGTACTTTATTACGTTAATTAAGCAGATTATTGGCCTGTCTGTGTTCCAGAATTTAATTTATTTAGCAGATTATAGGGTTGTCTATGTTCCAGAATTTTAATTTATTTACCGGATTGAGATAAGTCGATGATAGGGATTTATTTAACCTTCAGCGAACATGTTACCAATATTCTTAGTAATATTTGTAGATAGAAAACTAGATTGATTTTAAAACTAATTACTACATACGTGTGCTAGATCAGAGGCACAGGTCTCACATGAGAGGAGCCTCCGAACCTGACACTTGGGTATGAAGTTATAGGTTCATCATCTTTCATTAATGCAGGTCCATAAATAGCATGGCCCCGTGCCCAATACATGAGTACCAATTAACCACATAGGAAACCTAGAAACTAACAATTATAACGCCCAGGGCAGCCAAGAGTTGCCACGGACATAATTGGTCGACTAATCCAAGAGTTGCCATGGATGGTACTAGCAACGGTTGTAATTAAACCAAATTTTAGTTTATCCACCTGTTATTAATTTTAGTTTATTCTTTCTGTCTTTGTTCTTTTTTCACCTCAAACCCAAACCCATTTATTAATTTGAGTTTATTATTGCATTATAGTTTGAGGTGTACGCCTATCACATTTCATGTGGTTGTTCAGCATGAAGAATACGCCTATCATTACTCGTAAGTCATCATTACTCTGGATAGAAGCTATCCTGCATGGTAAGTCATTACTGTGGATAGAGGTAACCCGTCGTTCCTTTGACCGTAGTGGTAACATGATCAGTTGCTTCCTCATCAAAGTTTCCATGAGATGAACCCTTTAGTCTTGCACACGCGTAGTCCCCATCACATTTCATGTGGTTGTTCAGCATGAAGAATACGCCTATCATTAATCGTAAGTCATCATTACTCTGGATAGAAGCTATCCCGCATGGTAAGTCATTACTGTGGATAGAGGTAACCCGTCGTTCCTTTGACCGTAGTGGTAACATGATCAGTCGCTTCCTCATCAAAGTTTCCATGAGATGAACCCTTTAGTCTTGCACACGCATAGTCCCCATCACATTTCATGTGGTTGTTCAGCATGAAGAATACGCCTATCATTACTCGTAAGTCATCATTACTCTGGATAGAAGCTATCCCGCATGGTAAGTCATTACTGTGGATAGAGGTAACCCGTCGTTCCTTTGACTGTAGTGGTAACATGATCAGTCGCTTCCTCATCAAAGTTTCCATGAGATGAACCCTTTAGTCTTGCACACGCGTAGTCCCCATCACATTTCATGTGGTTGTTCAGCATGAAGAATACGCCTATCATTACTCGTAAGTTATCATTACTCTGGATAGAAGCTATCCCGCATGGTAAGTCATTACTTTGGATAGAGGTAACCCGTCGTTCCTTTGACCGTAGTGGTAACATGATCAGTCGCTTCCTCATCAAAGTTTCCATGAGATGAACCCTTTAGTCTTGCACACGCGTAGTCCCCATCACATTTCATGTGGTTGTTCAGCATGAAGAATACGCCTATCATTACTCGTAAGTCATCATTACTCTGGATAGAAGCTATCCCGCATGGTAAGTCATTACTGTGGATAGAGGTAACCCGTCGTTCCTTTGACCGTAGTGGTAACATGATCAGTCGCTTCCTCATCAAAGTTTCCATGAGATGAACCCTTTAGTCTTGCACACGCGTAGTCCCCATCACATTTCATGTGGTTGTTCAGCATGAAGAATACGCCTATCATTACTCGTAAGTCATCATTACTCTGGATAGAAGCTATCCCGCATGGTAAGTCATTACTGTGGATAGAGGTAACCCGTCGTTCCTTTGACCGTAGTGGTAACATGATCAGTCGCTTCCTCATCAAAGTTTCCATGAGATGAACCCTTTAGTCTTGCACACGCGTAGTCCCCATCACATTTCATGTGGTTGTTCAGCATGAAGAATACGCCTATCATTACTCGTAAGTCATCATTACTCTGGATAGAAGCTATCCCGCATGGTAAGTCATTACTGTGGATAGAGGTAACCCGTCGTTCCTTTGACCGTAGTGGTAACATGATCAATCGCTTCCTCATCAAAGTTTCCATGAGATGAACCCTTTAGTCTTGCACATGCGTAGTCCCCAGAATGTCATGATCACTACCTAAAACAATCATACAATTTGACAACCGTCTCCTCGGAAAGATAATCAAACATTCCTTTTCTTCTCTCTTATTAATTACATTACCATGTTTTCTCTTTCAACTTTTTTTATTTACCTTAAGTAGTTTTATTAATTATATATCACGATATTTTTCTCTTTCTCTTTCCATGGTTAATTTTTATTAAATTTCCAATATTTTCTGAGAGAAATATATTTATTAAAAATTTAGGTGGTCCATTAATAAACATATATTTATTCATTATTTTATTTTATATTTTAATTTAAGGAAACTATATAACAGAATTTCAAAAATAAACATGTATTTAGTCACCATGTTATTCATTATTTTATTTTATATTTTATGTCGAGAAAAATATATAACAGACAATGGTTGACAATTTTATTTACTAAATAAAATTTTATTAATAAGAGTATGTTCTTGTTATATTGAAGTTAAAAGTTATTAAATATGTTTTTTTAATTTACTTTAATGGTTATATTTAATTGTTATTATATTAAACATATAAATTATATCATACTGGTATTACTTTACATAATAATATTGTATTCATATTTTTTTCTAAATATTTTTTTTATCCATTTTTTGTTGGTATCTATATATATATAATATGGATTTTTTTTTATGAACTGTGCATTTAATTATATTACAAGTTGTTAGGAAAGCTTTGTATATTAACAATATCATTTCCCTGTTGTATGTTGCAGAAAATTTATCAATACCAAAGTTGTTCTGGGTGGCTCGAAGACATCATCTATTTTTATGTTTTGTAATGTTGTAATTATAATTTTTCTTATATATTATGTTTAGATGGGCCCATCAAAGAATGTACATGAACACAAACTATCATTAATAATATGAGTAGGCTTTTTTTTTTTTGTTGGAGGGGGAATTCAACCCCTCCAAAAGGCTCATAGGAAGGTTAAATAGTAACCCTCCTTTGAGTTGTGTTCCTTGTGCTCATGGTTTTCATGATCTTTAGTTTATAGTATATCATTTTATTATAATAATAATAATTTATAAACATGTTTTAAGCATCTTCCAACATACACACAAATGGAAAAACCACTTTTATTCACATAAATCATGTAACATTTTTTCAATGTTTTAAACGTCTTCCCCACATACACACCAATACCAAGGTCACTCTTATATTTCACATAAATAACTCAAATTTTTTTCAATGTTCTAAACAACTTCCTCACACACACAAATGGAAAAACCAATCTTATTGACATAAATTATACAACATTTATAACCTAAATTTATTTATATTCTTTAATTTCTATATTTTTTTTGTTTTGTTTTTTTTTTACGACTTTGAATTGGCTTTGATTTTTTTATTTGTTTAGTTATACATTTTTATTATAAGTATGTTATTAG
>APFE030870244.1:0-28658 GCA_000404065.3 Pinus taeda | reverse complement strand
CACCACATCACCTCAGAAATAAGCTACCATCGCCCGAGCTAGTCTTATTTCTATTTTGTTTGCAAGCATATTTCAGTATTTGATATTAATGAAATGAAGTGCTATTTCTTCTACATCTCTGTATTTATGGTTATATCTGTAATTTGTTGCATTCATGTTTAAATTTGGATTAGTGGTACTAGAGCGGTCAACTCTTTCTCTATTTTTCTTTGCAATTCCCCAATAAGGTCAGGATATAAAGAGTTCGGGACCGAACTGGTCAAACCTTTGCAAGACCAACCTAACAAATCCCGATTACCTCCCATGGAGAAAGAGAAGAAAGACAAAGGGGAAGGAGATCCTTTCAAAATCTTTCTCAAAGAAGCCCTTGAGCAATAGAGGAATGCAATGATGGACAACTTTGCCCAGATCCTTCAGCGACTACCAAAGGGTGATGCATCTCCTTCCAGTAGCTACTCTGGAAGCACCACACCCTTTAAGGTACAAGTTAACTTTGGCATCCCCATATTTGAGGGTCAAATAGATGTAGACACCATAGATAAATGGTTAAATCTACTAGAAGGATATTTTTCTATTCATGCTTTTTGAGCTGGGAAAAGATTACTTTTACACTTCTTAAGGTCGCCGTCCACATCAAGGACTGGTGGGAAAACTACTGTGAGAAGAAGGACCAAAGTACAACCTCACTATTTTTGGTTGCACCCACATGGAATTCTCTTTGTGATGTGCTAGGAGTAGTACTACCCTATCGGGAGCTATGAGGATAAATACATAAAGTGGACCACGCCACGATAGGGAAGGGAGCAAGATGTGTCAGACATTACCAATGTTTTTCATACCCTTCGCACGAAATTGGGTATCAAGGATTCTGAGAAACATTTGGTACTCAAGAACTGCGACTGCCTACTTAGGTACAACCAAGATGAGATGGAGTTCCTAGACATATCCTCGCTAGACATGACATACCGATACGCTATCAAGATTGAGCATAAGTTTAAACATAAAAAGTGAGACATTGGAGCTGTGAATCTGAAGCAAGAGAAAGGTGCCCCAAAACCTCAGAGAAAATGCAAAAGCCAAGGCGGGCTGACCTTGGATAACTCGCCGAAGCCACAAGAGAATAAAAACACCATGAAGGCAAAGAAGGATATGGGAAAGTGGTGTGAGTTCCATAAGAGTTCAACTCACAACACAAGTGAGTATCGGGCCAAGCAGTCACTAGTGGCTAAGCTAAAGGCTACCGAGTCAGATGCATGTTCCAACTCTGAGTCATATTCTGAAAAGAGGAATGATAAAGGGAATCAAATCATTGATGAAAATCCCAGTGCCACTATGACCACCACCAAAATCCAGAATATTGAGACTTAAGATCAAGAGGAGGGGGAATGCCTATTCCACTCACATATGTGGGTGAAGGGTTCTTCGCTGCAGTTCATTGTCAATAGTGGGAGCCAAAATAACCTCATTTCAATAGAGGTTGTGAAGCGGTTGGGCCTACTGAGAACACCACACTCGTAGCTGTACAACATCTGGTGGCTTCACCAAAGACGAAATCTCTGATTCAGGGAGTGTTGTCGCCTTCCCTACAACATCAAGCCCTTCATAGATGAGGCAGTGTGTGATGTTGCTCCTCTTGAATTTTGTGATGTATTATTAAGACAACCATACTTGTGGAACTAGCATGCTATATATGAATCTAGATCGTGCTTTGTTATTATTTCTTTGGGTAATATGTTATACAAGATACCAGATGTAGCCCCACCTACCGCCACCTCTTTGATCTTTGCTAAGAAATGTAGTAAGATCATCTCCCAGACTAGGAAAGTTATTTTCTTTCTAGTTTTCTCTCAAAGTAAGGGGAAGACAGTAGCCACATCCATGGCCCTTGGGAAGGGTTCCTCCACGCAGTGGAAGTGGGTGGATACAGTCATGGAAGAATACAGGGACATCTTCTCCTCACCCATAGTGGTACCATTGCACTGTCAAGTCAAGCATCCACAAAGTTGGGATGAGAGTCTCCCCTATGTGAAACACAATTATAACAGAGCTCTCCATAGCTCAACTGGTCACAATCCCTTTCAAGTGGGTATGGGATTTCAACCATTGTGTCTGATTGATGTTGCCATGCCTCATGCAACTACATAGAAAAAATCCACACATGTATTGTTCGAGGCTGATAAAGAGACCATATTTATTAAACACATCCAACACATCTGTCAACAGGTTCACGACATCTTGGAGAAGTCAAATTCTAATTAAAAGAAACGACATGATCAAAATTGGGTGCCACACAAGTTTCAGGTCGGCGACAAATTTTGGTTGCATTTTTAGAAAGAATGCCTTACCAAATCCCATCAGAAGATCATATTAGTCCAATATGGTCCTTACACCATTACTAAGGTTGAGGGAGACAATTCTTTGGAGTCTCTACATTCCCCCATTTGTTGGTTTGCACCCAGTGTTCAATGCAAACTGCCTTCGACCATGCTTCCCACCACTACTGGACACATCAGACATTACAGAACAACTTACATCAACATAAGTTACCCCATCTCATGGAGGCACTCAATGCAATGGGGAACATTGCTTCCTAAGTTGGGAGGATTGATCCATATGAATGTTTATGGCCACCCGCCTATTCCACTTGGACCCCCACCACTGTCTCTTTCAGTTTTTCAGTTTCCTTAATTATAGTACAATTTACTATTTTTGGCAGTTTTTCAGGTCTTGAACTTTTGGAGCCGTTTCGAGGCCCTAAACAACGTTTTTTGGGAAAAATGGGGGAAAACCAAATATTCTTTTGTTATCCAATCGTAATTTGTAGTCTTCAAATAGATCTTTCTAACGAGGTATTATGTGTGTCAAACGAAGATCATATGCCAAAGTTACGACCCTTAGCCACAGGCCTAAGAGACTTTGAAAACCTAGCTACTAGCCTTTGAGACTATCATAAACCTAGCACATAACTTCAAGGAGGATTCTAGCTCTAATGCAAGGAATTAGAGGCTTGAACACCTCATTTGAAATTGAATTGAGGGTTAATCGTTTGTGTTTGCAACATAATTGATGCTTTGACAAGGTTTGGTAGCAAATTTTCATTGAGAAATTGGAATACACAAGTCTGATCCAATGTATCTATTGAACTAATCATTTGTTGTAGGATTTGAAAGGGATTTTTAATTTTTGTCTGGGCTTGGTGATCTCATTTACCCTTTCAACTAGCCCTCTAGGCCTGGAGGCCTCTTTCTCACTAGGCCGCAAGCGAATTTTGGCTAATTCTTTGTCATATAATGTTCTTGGATAATTATTTGTGGGTGCAAGTACATCGTCAGAGTTTTGATGGGGGTTTGATTCTTGTTTGTGGCTCAAAGGTTTCCATTTGCATGCTCATCTAAGCATCCTATCCCTTGAGCCTAGGCTGCAGGCCTCAAAAGCCTTTTTTGGTCCCATTTGTAGCCTCTTTGGTGATTGTCATATATAAGATATGAAGTGAACTACATTACAAAACTTAATCACAACATTGACACCTAACAGTAACCCTTAAAATGCTCATAACAATCACATAATAATTTCAAGATTAATTATAAGTTTTTTGGCTTCCATTCTTTGCTAGTTTGGCAATTGATTTGATTTCTAATGGACTGATATCTTCATTGCATAGGTCTGATTTCATTCTATAGTGACACTACAATGGTATCTTCAAACTGAATTTGGCACTAAATTTTAATCTTAAACATTGGTTTCCCTTCCTTGCATTTAATTTTGAATAGTGAGCAATTTTGTGAAGTCATACAAGCTACAAAAGTTTGATTTGAGCCTTCAGTGATTGATCTAATCATAGTAGTGGCATTAGAGTGGCATTGTTGCTTTGCATAAGGCACTAAAATTGGTCATTAATATTTGGTATGATTACTTGCATCTTGTTAATGTTTTGAATTATTAAGGACTGATATATACTTGAAAAAAGTTTACAGTGGTTGATATTTGATAGACAACAAGATATTGAAGGGCCAGTGCATTCTTGAGTTGGTTATTTGAAGGGGAAGATTCATAAGAGATTAGAATTAAGTATATGGACATTTCCATTTGATCTAGGTGGATGTTGGTGGCTACCAGCCTATTCCACTTGGACTCCTGCCACTGTCTCTTTTAGTTTTTCATTTTCCTTAATTGTAGCACAATTTACTATTTTTGGTAGTTTTTCGAGTCTTGAAATTTCAGAGCCGTTTTGAGGCCCTAAACGACGTATTTTGTGAAAACTGGGGCCAATAGGAATTTAAAATTAATGTTGGTTGGTTGAAAGTTGTAGTCCTCGGATAGATATTTCTAACAAGGTATTGTGTGCATCAAACAGAGATTGTATGCCAAATTTACGACTCCGGGAAGTTGATGTACCAATTTACCCAAACAAAGCCCATAGTTTTGGTGCTTCATCTACTAGGGTTAGGATTTTGGATGTTTAGGGTTTTCCATTGTTTCTCAATAATAAATTGGCCTTCGAGCCTCACTGTAACATAGTTCAGAGACATGTATCCGCCACATCTCTTCTAAGAGATAAGCTACCATCACCTAGGCTAGTCTTATTTCAATTTTGTTTGCAAGCATATTTCAATATCTGATATTAATGAAATGAGTTTTTATTTTTGTTTCATCTCTATATTTATGGTTATATCTTTAATTTGTTGCTTTCTTGTTTAAGTTCAGATTAGTGGTATCAGAGTAGTCTACTCTTTCTTTGTTTTACTTTGCATATCCCCAACAAGGCGGGGATATAAGGAGTTAGGGCTCGAACTGGTCGAAACTGTGCAAGAACAACCTTGCAAATCCCGATGAATTCCCATGGTGAAAGAGAAGAAAGATGAGGGGGTAGGAGATACTTTCAAAATCTTTCTAGAAGAAGCCCTTGAGTGACAGAGGAACACGATAATGGACAACTTTTCCCAGATCCTTTAGTGACTACCCAAGGGCGACGCATCTCCTTCCAGCAGCTAATTTTGAAGTGCCACACCCTTTAAGTTATAAGTTAACTTTGAAATCCCCATATTCTAGGGTCAGATAGATGAAAACACCATAGATAAATGGTTATATCTGCTAGAAGGATATTTTTTGTTCATGATTTTTTGAGCTAGGAAAATATTACTTTTATTCTTCTCAAGGTTGGCCCCCATGTCAAGGACTGGTGAGAAACCTACTATGAGAAAAAGGATGAAAGTACAAACTCACTATTTCTGGTCGCACCCACTTGGAATTCGTTCTGGGACACCATTAAGGAGCAGTGCTACCTTGTTGGGAGTTATGAGGATAAATACATAAAGTGGACCTGGCTGCAATAGGGAAGAGACAAAGATGTGTTAGACTTTACCAATGTTTTTCATACCCTTCACACAAAGTTGGGTATCAAGGATTTTGAGAAACATTTGGTACTCAAGTACTGTGACTGCCTACTTAGATACATCCAAGATGAGATGGAGTTCCTAGACATCTCCTCACTCAGCACAACGTACTGAAACATTGTCAATATTGAGGAGAAGTTTGAACAGAAAAAGCGAGACATTAGATCTGTGAATCGAAAGCAAGGGAGAGGCGCCCCCAAACCTCAGTGCAAAGGGCAGGGTGACCTAGGATAACTCACAAAAGTCACAAGCAAATAACAACACCATGAAAACAAAGAAGAACATGGGAAAGTGGTGTGAGTTCCATAATAGTTCCACTCAAAACACAAGTGAGTGTCGAGCCAAGTAGTCATTGGTGGCCAAGCTAAAGGCTATCGATTCAGATGCATGTTCCGACTTTGAATCAGAACCCAACTAGAGGAATGATAAAGGGAAGCAGATTATTAATGTGGAGCCTAGTGCCACTATGGCCACCACCAAAATCTAGAAGATTGAGCCTGAAGATCCAGAGGAGGGGAATGCCTCTTCCACTCACATATGTGGTTGAAGGGTTCTTTGCTATAGTTCCTTGTCGTTAGCGGGAGCCAAAAGAACCTCATTTTAGCAGAGGTTGTGAAGCGGTTGCACCTACCGGCTACACCACACTCGTAGCCGTACAATATCGTGTGGCTTCACCAAGGACGAAGTCTCCAAGTCAAGCAATAGTGACACCTTCCTTATAGCGTCAAGCCCTTCACGGATGAGGTACTGTGTGATGTTGCTCCTCTTGAAGTTTATGATGTATTTTAGGAAAACCATACTTGTGGAATCGGCATGCTATATATGAGCCTAGACCTTGCTCTATTATTATTTCTTTGGATAATAAGTTATGCAAGATACTAGAGGTAGCCCCACCTACTGCCACCTCTTTGATCTTTGCTAAGAAATGTAGTAAGATCATCTCCCATACTAGGAAATTTATTTTCTTTCTGGTTCGCTCTCAAAGTAAGGTGAAGATCGTAGCCTCATCCATGGCCCTCAGGAAGGGTTCCTCCACACAACAGAAGTAGGTGGATACGGTCATGGAAGAATATAGGGACATCTTCTCCTCACCCATAGGGGTACCCTTGCACTGTTAGGTAAAGCATCCATGAATTGGGATGAGATTCTCCCCTGTGTGCAACACAGTTATAACAGAGCTATTCATAGCTCAGCTGGTCACAGTCCCTTTCAAGTGGGTATGGGATTTCAACCATTGTATCTGATTGATGTTGCCATGCCTCATGTGACTATATAGACAAATTCCACATATGTATTGTCTGAGGCTAATAAAGAGACCATATTTATTGAACACATCCATCAATAGGTTCATGACATCTTGGAGAAGTCAAATTCCAAGTATAAGCAGTGACATGATCAACATCGGGTGCCACACAAGTTTCAGGTGAGCGACAAAGTTTGGTTGCATTTGTAGAAATAACGCCTTACCAAAGCCCATCAGAAGCTCAGACCACTCTAATATGGTCCTTACACCATTACCAAGGTTGTGGGAAACAATGCTTTGGAATCGCAACATTCCCCCATTTTTTGGCTTTCACCAAGCGTTCAATATGGACCGCCTTCGACCATGCTTCCCACCATTAGTTGACACATTAGACATTGCAAAATGACTCACACCAATAGAAGTTTCCCCATATCATGGAGGCAGTCAACACAATGGGGACCATTGCTTCCTAAGTGGGGAGGATTGATCCAGGTAGATGTTGGTGGCCACCCACCTATTCCACTTGGACCCCCACCACTGTCTCTTTCATTTTTTAGTTTCGTTAATTATAGCACAATTTACTATTTTTGGCAGTTTTTCAGGTCCTAAACTTCTTGAGTTGTTTTGAGGCCCTAAATTTACGACCCCAGGAATTTGATGTACTAATTTACCCAAACGAGGCCCATAGTTTTGGCGCTTCATCTGCTAGGGTTAGGATTTTCGATGTTTATGCCTTTCCATTGTTTCTCAATAATAAATAGGCTTTCAAGCATCATTGTAACATAGTTCAAAGACATGTAGCTGCCACATCTCTTCTTAGAGATAAGCTACCATTGCCTGAGCTAGTCTTATCTCCATTCTGTTTGTAAGCATATTTCAATATTTGATATTAATGAAATGAAGTGTTCTTTCTACTACATCTCTATATTTATGGTTATATCACCAATACAAAATGGCTAATTAGTTACTAAAAAAATGACTAAAAATTGCATATAAACGAGCATTTTTTAATCAGTGACTAATAGTAGCTAATTTACAGTGTCTTATAACGCGACAAACTTTTAGTCATTTTTAGCTTAGTCACTAATTGGTTGTCTCAATTTCATCGTCTAGTAGTATATTTATTCATAAATTTGGTCATTAATTTAGTCATTGATTACCACAATTAATGACTATTACTATATGATCACCCTAGAAACCAATTAATGACAAAAGAAATATGACCAAAATGTTGGCCGTGTTATAAGAAACTGTAAATTAGCTACTAATTGTCATCACTTGAAACCAATTAATGACCAAAAAATATGACTAAATTTCGTTCATGTTATAAGGTACTGTAAATTAACTATTAATAGTCATATATATATATATATTATATATATATATATATATATATAATTTAGTCAACAATTGAAACCAATTAATGACCAAAAAAATATGACTAATTTCGGTCGTGTTATAAGATACTGTAAATTAGCTACTAATAGTCGTATATAGGGAAAATTTAGTCGTTATTTGTAATCACAAATTTATTATTTGCAGTAATCATTTATCTTTTCTTGGTAGTTCATATTCATTGTATAAACAACTAATTTACTAGTTTATATTCATTTCATTTACTTTTATTAATAATCATTATAAATGACTAATTTAGTCATATATTCATTTTACTTGTGTTTATCATTAATCAATATAAACTACTAATATAGTAGTTTTAGATTGATTTTATGTGTTCATTATTAATCAACATAAATTAATTAATATGACTTTGCGACTAAATTAAAAACAATTCATACAATGTCATACAAAGTTACATATGTTAATTACAATACTAAACAATACCATGTGAAATTACTTTTAATTTCAACCACAAAAGTTATATTATATTAAATGTTAAGTACTACAATATGAGTTTCCAACTTAATATTGGTCGGACTACAATTTACACATGAAATATTGTTTCATCACTTCAAAACATGATCATTGTGTTGTCAAGGCATTGCAAGTGAATTCAACAACTTTGAATACTTGACCATCAATCTCTATGTGTGTGTCTTATGCGAGATATTGGCTCTAAGGATATCACTAGACTGGTTCTCTTCTCTCTCTCTTTTTGCATTTGTCGTTCCAGTGTTATTGATCTCCTCTTTCTTCAATTCCTGCTTCTTACCATCAATACTGAGTTCCTTTTATGAAAACACAATAAGATACATTGTAGAGTATAAGAAATGAAATGTGATGAACAATAGAATATAATCTAAAGTAGACTATAAAGAATTTATACGACATATACGTCAACATCAGCAATGTCAAAGCCATTTTTCCCCATAAAAGCAAGAAACTCGAACAAGTTTTCTTTAGTTGGGTGATAATGGCCACAATGTAGCGAGATGACCTTTATAAACATAGAAAATAAAACATCATCATAGAAAATAACACCTTAGTAACTTAATATTCAACATTCATGGAAAGCTTAGGCACAATTATGTCAACTAAGTTACATGCTAAAAAGCTCAGGGAGTAGATAACTTGTGAAAACAAATAATATGAGATGTGATGTCTAATCCTTGTCATTTTATTCACGACAACTTTTCATTATCTAATGCATGAACTTGGTCAAGTATATAAACAGCTTGTGCTCAAATAAAAACATGAAATTAAACTTTTCTAATAGTCATGAAAATATTTTAACACAAAACAACTAAAAATATTTCAATCAGCTAAGTGTAATACTAATTTCATCTTCAAGCTTTGGTTGTTGTTTAAATAGACATGATACCAAGTATTTTCAATTTCATAGTTAAAAGACAAACAAAATCAAAAGAAACATTCAAAATACAATCAAACAATAAAGAGAGGATATCATGGAATGGACATTGCAATTATAAAAGAATTGTTTTCTTGTTCTTTTCCACATCAAAGTATCCTGACATTGTGATAGAATTCTTTGTCTCAAGGAATAGGTACAGAACATATCCCTATACATAAACACCATATGAATAAGTTTTATGTTGAAAAAGCTAACTACTATCTTAAGTAATTTGACTGAAAAAATTCAATCCTAAGCTAACTATCTAGAAACCATATAACAACTTGTAGTTTCATTATTCTACCACAGCTGGCCAAAGAGACAAATAGAAAAGAATCGAAAAATGGTCCACCATTATGACCCAATACATTAAACTTCAAGAAATATATAGAATAAATAATTGGAACATTTTCACAAACCATCAAAGTTTGATCCTACATACTGTATTGAGATGTGGTTCAATTTATTGAAGGTCTTATGTGAAAATGGAAAACTCATAAAGTAAGATGGTAGTTACAATAGCACCCAAGATACAATTTTCATATCCTTTATAACTTTGGAAAAATAAATGCATGGGAACAATGGGACAAACAAACAACTTATATGGAAAAGCATAGAAACATGGTCCACCACTATCCCAATCCAACAAACTCCAAGAAATATAAAGAATAAATAATTGGTTCATTTTTACAAAGCCTCAAAGTTTGATCCTAGATATTGTATTGAGGTGTGCTTCCATTTATTGAAGGTCTAAGTGAAAATGGAAAACTCATAAAATAAGATGGCAGTTTTAATAGAACCCGAGATACAATTCCATATCCTTTTTATTATATTTTATAACTTTGAAAATTGAATGAATGCAAAATAAAGGGATGAGGAAGATGTGAGGTAAATTAGTAACTAAGCAATTTTTCATGGTGAACCCAAGGAAAAAATCAAGGGAGGAAAGTAAAATGATGTCAATTTTAAAATAATAAGTGGGAAGAAAGGGGAAAAAATCTCTAATTTTTGAAGAAATTAATACACTACATAGAAAATCCTACGACTTGTGAACAACTTGGTCTATTTTGTATGGTGTTTGAGGGATATCTATTGATGAATAGGTAGCATATATTCTCACCAAGTCATGGCTAAGGGGAAAGCAAGCATATTTCAGAGACATGGTGGGAGTGGTGAGAAACACCTTCCTTGGTAAGAGGGGGTGTTGAAAATAACGGTACCAAAGAGGTGTTTCCTAGTGCATTTATCCTTTTGGCCTATGAAGACACTTTAATGTCCTTTTTGTCATGTGACATTATGAGTTATAATAATGTTATGGAGGAAAGTTATTTTTTATGGGTTACGTACTATGCATTTTAAAATATCAATGTCACTAGTATTATAAAGTGACTTTATGAGAAAAATACAAGCTAAAATTTATTATTAAAGTGAATTTTATGTTTTAAAAAGGACTTTATGAGAAAAAATTCTTAAAAGTGACTAGGAGTCTAATAATTGAAGGGAACACATGTAAGAAGGGGTTAAGAGAAAATGATCTCCACCCTTGATCTAATGAGTTGATATTTAATCTCAACAATTAGATCTCAAGGGTTAGGGTTCTCTTCATTTGAGAAGACAAAAAGGGAAAAATGAAGTTTCTCTCATTCATTCTTCACATCAGAGTTTTGGAGAAGAGAAGGATCAAGGAGAAGAGGAGGAGAAGGTTAAGGGAGAAATTTTTATAGCTAAGAATTCATGCTATGGTAGGCCCGAGTTTTCAGGAGCAAGCATGATTTTCTAGGAGGCAAAGTATAAGCTCAATAAAGGGGCTTGAAAATCAAGGAGGCAAACAAAGAATACATGCACTCTATTCAAGGTATAATCAGAGTCTTGTTGAGTGATTTTCATGGAAGATAAATGCTCCAAGAAACTTGCATTTTATGCACCAGTCTACACTATTTTCAAGGGATACCTATAGCCGATCAGTGAGAAATTCAGAGTAGCATTCAAGACTCATGCAACTCCAAACTCAAGGATCATATTGTTTTCATATCAGAGTAGAGGTCAAGCATATCCGGTTAGTTAAGGTCTCGACAAAACCTTGAATTTCTAGGAAGAGTATTGTTGCTCGAAGTTTGAGTTTTCAGTCTTTAAAGGATGAATGGAAGTCAAAGAAAGAAACTAGGACTGTGGGTCAAAGATCAGACAGAAAGTGGACTATCAAAGGAAGTCTTCCCAAGGGAGAGATACATATACTTCTTGTTAATTATCTCTGTAAAACAATTCTTGAGAAGCTAATATTAAATCCTCTTTGAAGACTGATTTTCCCAAGGTCATTGGACCAAAAATAAAAGTGTCATGTGTGTTGAATTCTTGCATTTATTTCTTGTATCAGCTAAAAATGTCAAAAGAGTAGAGTAGTGTTGGAAATACTGAGGGGGGGGTGAATCAATATTCCCTAGTAATTAGCACTTTTAAATCTTTTTAGATCATTAGTTAATCTCCAATTATTATTAATGTTTATGCAGTAATAATAGTAAATAAAAGAACACAATAGACACAAGAATTTTAGGTGGAAAACCCCCTTCATGTCAAAAACCACCAAACATTTTTCTAATAAATTATTTAATCCTTAGCTCCAACTAAATTGAAAGCAACAACTTCCTAGAATTCTGGAAAAGCATTCTTCTCCATCTCCCACTAGAAGGATGCCCCAACGCCCTGGTTTCTTTAGTAACCAATTGAATGGATGCCCCAACATCCTAGCGAGCCACAACTCACCCTAACACTACCCTATTGCCCTGAAGTGTTCATAGGCTCCAACCTGTAGGCGACTTCATGCACCTGCTTAGCACCTCCTTGCCACCCTATAATGACTGAAATGACATAAGAGTATGGATTCCATACCAGGGACAATGGTCCATGATACAATATGATTCATAATGATTTTGCACACTATGACCTGAAACCCAACCATGACATCATCCCAACATAGACTCCTATACCTCCCAATAATGCCTTTTCGACTTTAAGCAGATTGACTCTTTTACAATAATAACTCATCTAATGATGACACTTTTACAACTTTACACTGATGACTCTTAGCCTTGACACTTCTTCACAATATATGGATGGATGTCATTTCTTCAAAGGATGTGCCGCTGCAATGCTTCCTTTGATTTGATACTTCTACTCTTGAATTCTTGCTTGAAGTTATACTTGAATCTTTTTCTACCTGCATGCAAAATTTTCCCAGCAAAATCAATCCCAAAACAAAACAAAATACCCTTCAACTTACCTCTGCCTAAAAAACACATATAAGTGCATAATAATGAATAAATTACAATGTGTACCTGAAGTGTGCTTGTCATTTTTGTTGTTGAATTGTTGCAGTAGTAGACAAAGACTCTCACTCTTGATATAGGCTTGGACTCTATGCAAGACTATATCCAAAAGTGACCTAAAGATATATACAATAAAAAATGATGACAAACCCTAGACTTGCAATGGACCAAGTTCTAAGTGCAACAATAGAGACCATTCTATAAACTATGACAAGGCAAGTAACATGAACTTACAACATCATATTGATTTAATAGACTTGTTGTAGCATCAAGAATATGTAGCAGCAAATGTGTAGTACCAAGAATATGACATCCGAAATGTGGTATCAAAACTAACTATGACATATAGAGAGATAGAGATATACCTGAGACCCTATATGTACTTATGTTTACATGCAAAAATATATTTCAGAGATGATACTCATATTTCAAATGTAAACACTAATCATACATACCTTGATGTAGGAGACTTACCCTTGATTGTTGATGTGTGGTCCTTACTGCAACTATCCTTGAATGCATGTTTTTTCTTGCCCTCTAGGAGCTCGATATTGAATATGCTGCATCTATGTAATTTCAGATATCTAGGGTCTGAAATTTCTTCCTATAATATCCCTCTGACTCCTCGTTCCAACCCCTTAGTTCTGTTCAAGTTTGGATTCTTCAAGAAAGAGTTATGCCCAATCTCCCACGACAACTTGATTATAGACTAGTTCTGTAGAGCGGAATTGTACGAAGTGTCATGTGTCACTATTGCGACCTTCAGCCCTGAAAATGCTACTCAACAAACTATCATCCGTCCTCTTTCTGTGACTATTTAAGAAATTTTAATCCAATACTCAGAGAAAAATTTATGACGATTTTCTCAATGTCACCCGTTTGACATGGAATTCAGGAGCCAGCAAAAACCCTAAATTCCTCAGATCATATATCTGAAAATATAGTGAAACAAGATCTCAAATTTGATCACAAGGTTCATCAACATTTCTTCTCAAATGGGTTTTAATTTCAGCTTCTGAAGCTTCACAAAAAAATGTTATAGCGACAATCCCACGATGATCTATTTGAAGCCACAAAATCCCTACTAGAGGAGGATATGAGGGTCATTATTTATATGAATGTCTTGAGTTGAGAGGGTCCTCAACAAGTGAACATTGGTGGGAGTTTAGGAGAATTTTTTTGTATTAATTATTGACTATTTAATGACCACAACCAATTATGATTGCCATGCCACAACCCCATAGGGTTTTAGCCCACTAACTGGGGTTACTTTCTTCAAACATGAATATATCTCAAACTGTGACAAATTACTTGGCATGCCATATATGAACGGAAATATCTCGATGAGTGGAATCCATCTAGAAGATCCTTGACTCAGAACATAGTAATTTTTCAAGTCAAAATTCCCATGCAAGATCAGGGTAGCCCCTGGTGTTGCTTGGGTTGACATCAATGACAACCACTGATCAACAATCCCCCCCTTTGGCATTGATGGTAACACAAGCACTCCCCCTTGCGATCATGACACCTCTTCCTACTTCCTTCTCTCCCTCGTTGTCATCAATGGCAAAGGGTAACTATTTGTGACAAACAACCATCTTGCAGACTTGTACACGCCTCCACTCCCCCTTTCTACTCGAGTAGATAAGAGAAAGAGTCTAATGAAAAATTATGATAATCCCAAGCTTTTGGCGAAGATACTGAAATGCTTCATGAGGTAATCGTTTAGTAAAGATGTCAGCAATTTGTTCCTTTGTGCCAACATAATCAAGCTTGATATTCTTTTCAGCGACCTACTCTCTAACGAAATGATATTTAATTGGAATGTGCTTCGTTTTGGGATACATCACAGGATTCTTGGAGATACTTATGATGCTAGTGCTATCGCAAAAGATAGGAATACGCTCATCAAACTTGACTTGAAGATCTTGCAAAGTTTGCTTCATCCAAAGAACTTGAGTACAACAAGTTGGTGCAGCGACATATTCTGCTTTTGTTGTGGATAACGAGATTGAAGACTGCTTTTTACTTAAGCATGAAACAAGACAACCACCTAGATAGAATGTTGCACCACTCGTACTTTATGATCATCAACCCTTCCTGCCCAATCTGCATCTGTATAAGATTGGATGATTAGATCATTTCCTTTGGCATACCATAGACCATATTCTGTTGTGCCCTTAAGATATCGAAGAAATCTTTTGACGGAAATAATATGAGATTCTTTTGGTGTTGCTTGGAATCTTGCTACTTTTCCAACTACCTACATCACATCAGGCTGGGAGGTTCTCACATATAAGAGACTACCAATCATGGATCTATACAGCCTTTGGTCCACATCCTTTGACGAATTTTCTAAGCTTAATTTGAATAGGTCAACCTTAACTAATAATATTATATAAATAAATTATTGATAGATAATATTATATTTGAATTGGTAAATAATTATTTTTAATATTATTACTAACTAATTTTCTCAACCAAATATTATTATTTAATTATTTTTAATTAATATTAAATTATATAAATAAATTATGCTTAGATAATATTAGCATTTTAATTGATAAATATATTAATTATTTTTAAGATTATTATTATTTCATGATAACGGCTAGTCTTATACCTAATTCACATTGAATAGGTCAACCCTAACTAATAATATTATGTAAATAAGTTATTTTATTATTTAAAATGATAAATTATTTACAAATTCAATATTAAATAATTAATTATTACATAACAACTATTTTTTACGAAATATTAGTTAATTTAATAAACTTTTCATCACATATTCCTAAATAATTTTATTTCACCAACGGCTAATTTTGAACGGCTTACCCTGAACATTGATGCATCCCTGCTATTTATTCTCTCAGATCGATTGGTTTCTCACCTTGTCCTGAGGATGGACCACATTAGTTGGTTTGAAACATCGACCCAATCCTTACAATGTGATTAATCCAAAATATTGTTCTCTACATTATGGATCACAAAAGTCTTAGATCTAACATTGCAACATGTTACCATGGCGGTAAGGACTGGCTTGCAATCTTCCATTTGGAATTTCTTGAGCACTTCTTTGATGTACTTGGTTTGATATATGAATATTCCTTTATCATGCTGAGAAATCTAAAGCCCTAAAAAGTATGTTAGTTTGCCAATCATAGACATTTCAAACTCACTTTGCATTTTTGTGGCAAAGTCTTTACTTAATCTGTCATCATTGCTTCCAAAGATTATATCATCCACATATACTTCGATAATTGTTAGGTTATCTCGATCCACATTCACATAAAGATTGTTGTTAGCACTTCCTTTCTTGAATCCCTGTTGATGTAGATATCCGTCAAGATGAGCATACCAAGCCCTAGGAGCTTTCTTGAGACTAGATCCTTCTTTAATCTGCAGACTTAGGCTTCTTTGTCAGAGAGTAGAAAACCTTCAAGTTGTTCAATGTAAACTTCTTCCTCCAGTTCACCATTTAGAAAAACTAACTTAACATTCATTTGGTAGACCTTGATTTTTCTCGACAAAGCACAAACGAGAAACATCCTGATAGCTTCCATTCTAGAAACGAGAGTAAATTTTCTCCAAAATCAATTCTTCTAACCTGTGCATATCCTTTACAGACTAATCTTGCCTTGTTCCTGGTAACCTATAATCCTTCAACTATTTTACTCCCCCTAAACTTGTAATGAAACTGCCATATTGTTCAAACTACCTTCTTGTCAATCGTAAACTTGTGCTATATACTATTGCATAGACTCCTCCTCTACAAACATTAAGGAGTCAACAACCCATATTGTTCAAAATAGTCAGTCACCTAATGGTCCATCTTAACTTGAGTCATTATCTGAACCAACCGCTAATTCCTTATGACCTTTTTCTTTTACAAATCCTGAAAGCATAAATGTTGAAACCTTGTTATATACTTTGTCTTCATGTACCTGTTTCCTTTTCCAGAACTCCTTATTCCTGCAATCTCAAGCCATGTTCCCATAGTTATGACACTTGAAGCATTCAATGTTGTCCATAGGTGATTCCATCTGATATCTGCGACCGTGAGTGCTATGGCCATAGTTATGGCATTTGAAACATTCAATGTTTGGCCCATCTAGCATGTATTCTCTTCTAACAAAATTATCGTGGAACCTGTCTTGTGATCCTGCAAAATTGCTTCTAGAGTTTTGCATAAATGATTGGACATGTCAGAAACTTCACAATCCCTAGCCATGTGTCCATAATTAGCACATAAAAATCAATAACCATTAAATAAATGTGCACGGTACTTGAATGGTCATTTCGGATCTGATGGTCCTTGATAGTTGTACCTATCAATAACTTTACAATCCTTGGCCATATGTCCATAGTTATCGCATGAAAAACAATAACCATTAAATAATGAACATAACTGGAAGATTTTTAATTCTTCTTTGGAGGCAGTGTTGTAGTTTTTTGTGGTCCTTTGTCCTTGATTGCTTTGGCCATGTTCTTTGGAGTTGCAACACTCTTCTTTGGCTTTTCACTTTGATCAACTTCCTTCTTAGAATCATCTTGCAAATATGTGGAGGTTGTACCTTCATCAACTAGAGCTTTACCATATTTAATTGCCTTCTTTTTTGCTTCTTCATTTGTCTTATCTTGTAAGTGTTCTTTTTTCGATCCCTTGAGTTTGCTGATCTCATCACGGGTTGCATCAAGTTCTTCTTTCTTTTGAGAAAGATCTTCTTGAAACCAACTTTTCAAGATCTTCATTCTTTTTTGTGCCTCCCCAACCTGTAGCTTGAAAAGAGTAGTCTTCTCTATTTATTTGTTGAGAACCTGTATCTGTTCCTTCTGCTTCTCATTTTCAATATTGATCCTGCTTATTTCTACTAAGGATGTTTCTAATTCCTTTTGCTTTTGGTCAACAGTGGATATGTATCTTTGATTAGATTCCTTCCTTTCAATTTCTACTTCCTCCATATGTTGTTTGATCCTGCTAATCTCTGCAAACGTTGTGTCGAGTTCTTGTTGCTTCTGTTGGACTTCTCTCTTGAGGTCTCATGTCATTTTATTCTTGATTTATTCCAATTGAGTTCTAAGGCTACTAATCATCTTCTCAGACTCTTCATTTTCTTTGATGAGTCTTTTTTTCATCTTCAATTTTCTTCCAAAAGTCTTGTCTTTTCCTCTTGACTTTTGAGTTCCTTTATCGCCTTGATCACTTTATTTCAAAACTCTATTTTACTCGTTTATCCCATTTCTTCATCATAATAAAAAGGAACTAAATTTTCAGTAACATCTTGACCTGATTTCTTTGTTAAATAGAGATTATGAATTTTTTCCTAGAGAGATTTAGCTATTGAACATTGACCAACTTTTGCTTTCACAGAATTTGGAAAAACATTCAAAATTACATTCATGGCCTTTGAATTGTACCTTTTAGATTCATTGGTAGATGTGTCTCTAGAATCAGTTGATTCCCATACTCCATGTGCTTGCAAATGTACTTCCATCCTGGTTTCCCATATACAGTAATTATCTGCATCAAAATCAGTGGTTGGTACACAATACTCACTTTATTCAAATTTTGTTGTTCTTGTACCTTCCTTTGAAATCCTTGTAACCTGCTTCTTTGACATTCCCATCTCTATGCTCTTAAAATTTACTTCCAATGGTTAAGTTGTTACTGAAGGAACCAAGCTCTAATACCAATGGTTGGAAATACTAAGGGGGGTTGAACCAATATTCCTTAACAATTATCACTGTTAAATATTTTCAAAGCATTAGTTAATCTCCAATTATTATTCATGTTTATGCAGTAATAACAGTAAATAAAAGAACACAACGGACACAAGAATTTTAGGTGGAAAACCCCCTCTGGTTCAAAAACCAGCGAATGATTTTCTAATAAATTATTTAATCTTCAGCCCCAACTGAATTGAAAGAAACAACTTCCTAAAATTCTATAAAAGCATTCTTCTCCGACTCCCACTAGAAGGATGCCCCAACACCCTGGTTTCTTCAGTAATCAACTAAATGGATGCCCCAACATCCTAGCAAGCCACAACTTGCCCTAGCACCACTCTACCTCCTTGAAGTGTTCACAGGCTCCAACCTGTAGACAACTTCATGCACCTCTGTAGCACCTCCCTGCCACCCTATAATGACTGAAATGAGACAAGAGTGTGGATTCTCGTAACAGGGACAACAATCCACAATACAATATGATTTACAATGATTTTGGTCGAACAATTACACTATGAATTGCAACCCAACCATGAAATCATCCCAACATAGACTCCTATACCTCCCAATAATGCCTTTTTGACTCTAGGTAGCTTGATTCTTTTACAATAATAACTCCCAATGATGACACTTTTACAAATCACTCTTTTACAACTTTACAATGATGACTCTTCGCCTTGACACTTCTTCACAATATATGGATGGTTATCATGTATTCAAAGGATGTCCCGCTGCAATGCTTCCTTTGATTTGGTACTTCTGCTCTTGAATTCCTTCTTGAAGTTTTACTTGAATCTTCTTCTACCTGCATGCAAAATTTTCCTGGCGAAACCAATCCCAAAACAAAGCAAAATACCCTTCAACTTACCTCTGCCTATAAAACACATGTAAGTACGTAATAACGAATAAATACAAATTAAAATTACAATGCATACCTGAAGTGTGCTTATCAATTTTTTTGTTGACTTGTTGTAGAAGTATACAAAGATTCCCACTTTTGATATAGGCTTGGACTCTATGCAAGACTATATCCAAAACTAACCTAAAGATATTTACAATAAAAATTGATGAAAGACGCTAGACCTGTGATGGACCAAGTTCTAAGTACAACAATAGAGACCATTCTATCAACTATGACAAGACTAGTAACATGAACTTAGATCATCATATATATTTAGCAGACTTGGTCAGCATCAAGAATATGTAGCATCAAATGTGTAGTATCAAGAATAAGACATCCGAAATGTGGTATCAAAATTAATTGTGACATATAGAGACATAGAGTTATAACCGAGACCCTATATGTACTTACGTTGTCGTGAAAAAACATATGTCAGAGATGATACTCATATTTCAAATGTAAGCACTAGTCATACATACCTTGTTGTAGGAGACTTACCCTTGACTGTTGATGTGTGGTCCTTACTGCAGTGATCCTTGAATGCATGGTTTTTCTTGCCTTCTAGAATCTCGATATTGAATCTGTTGTATCTATCTAATTTCAAATTTCCAAGGTTTGAAATTTCATCCTATGATATCCCTATGAGTCTTCCTTCCAACCCCATAGGTTTGATAAATATTGGATTCCTCAAGTAAGAGTTATGCCCAATCTCCCACGATGACCTAATTATAGACTAGTTCAGTAGAGCGAACTTGTAAGAAGTTCCACGTGTCACTTTTGTGACCTTTGGACTTGAAAATGATAATCAACAAACTACCATTCATCCTATTTCTATGACTGTTTACAAAATTTGAATCCAATGCTCAAAGAGAAAGTTATGATGATTTTCCCAATGTCACATGTTTGACGTGGAATTCAGGAGCCTGCAAAAACCCTAACTTCCTCAGATCATATATCCGAAAAGATAGTGAATCAAGATGTGAAATTATATCATGAGGTTCATCAAGCTTTTGTTTCAAATGGATTTTAATTTCATATTCTGATGCTTCGCATAAAAAAAGTTATAGAAAAAATGCCACGATCATTTGTTTGAATCCACAAAATCCTTACTAGAGGAGGATATGAGGGTCTTGAGTTGAGAGGGTCCTCAAAAAGTGAACGTTGGATGGATTTTAGGAGAATTTTATTATTATTAATTATTTACTATTTAATGACCACAACCAATTATGAGTGCCATGCCACAACCCCATAGGGTTTTAGCCCACTAACTGGGGTTACTATCTTCAAACATCAATATCTCTCAAACCATGAAGAATTACTTTGCGTGCCATATATCAACGGAAACATATCGACAAGTAGAACCCATATAGAATATCCTTGACTCAAAATGGAGTAATTTTTCAAGTCAAATTTCCCATGAAAGGTCTAGGTAGCCCCTATTGTTGCTTGGGTTGACATCAATGACAACCACGAATCAACTAGTCTATCGTGTTTTGAGTTGCATTCAATTTTAATATTTATATAAGCTACATGTTAGGTTTGGTTTGAGCATTAAACCACTTACAAAAACTTAAAATTTGGTTGGGGCTACAATAGTTAAAATATCTACAAAGATTGATGATCATGAAGTCCACAAAATATTTGTATCAAGGAGATCTACTTGAAAGGATCAATTCTCATCGACTCAACCATGGAGGTTGATCCCAAGAGTTTCGAGAGAATTGAACGTGTGACCTCTCAATACTAGAGGTGTTTTAATGATTAGGACTCACCCAACTGTGCTAACCCTCGAGGCTTAAGTTTATTATTATTTTATTATAATTAAGATTAAAATACTATTATTCCTCGATGGGGGTGATAATCAAGGTGGATGGTGGATTTGGGGGTCGTGGTTTCCACCCCGTGGAGAGGAACATATTAAATGATGGGGGTGGCCATGCATGCTTTAGAAAGCGAGCAATAGATACCTCACCACCCATGGCATGTGGAAACCTGACAAGGAAAGGAGGGAGGCAAGAATAGTGGAATTGGAGCGCTATAAGGAAAAAGCAACTGAACTCAACCAAGTTGAGGGAATAATTGGTTTCCATTCCTGGGAGAGCCTGTGGAGAAACCTGTAAAATGAGTGACGCTAAGTGTGGATTGTGCGTGAGATATTTGGATGTTGTTACTGCGGTTTTGGGGAAAAGAAAGTCCATTAGGAGAACTGGAACTTTTTGGTAGAGGGCCACAACAACTTGAGTGGTATCATCATAGTTGCCACATAGGTATTCTCGATGCGATGAATTCACCAAAATTTTAGTAACTCTAAATCCCTCTTTTAATTATCATCTTGTTAGTTGTATTTTGCTTGCTTTTAGGTATTGGCTTATGGTTTTGGTTTTTGGTTTTGACCTCTGGAATTGGATTCTAGTGTTGGCACTGAAATTGTATCTTCAGGGCATTCATAACAGTGGGGTTTAGTCTTAGCACTGGGATGGTCTTTCTTTTCCAATTCCTTGTCTCTAGATTTACCAATCTTGCCTTATTAATTGTTGTTGGTTATTCCTATTTCGGAGTCAGGTCATATCCCTCGAGGGCTACACCATCTTGATTTTGTCAAAGGTATTGTCTGTGTTTTATCTAGTCATTCATTCCTTCGTAACTATCAACTTTTGTGCTAGAAGTAGTAAGATAAACTTGTCTGACACCATGAAACATCAACAAATGAGAAGTTAGCGTGTTGGGGGCGGGGGGGGGGTCGTGACCCCCAGGGCTCGTAACCTAGCGAGCCCAGGAGGCTGCTGCTACTTTTCATTTGGTTGTCCCCTCAAATACTCATGATGAAATTCGCCAATTGGAAACCCTGACAACTAGAGAAAGATAGGCCTTCTCATACTCAAAGATCATGGAAAAAGTTGGACAATGGCTTGCCGACCTTAGTTATACCAGGGGAAGGAAAATTAATATTTCAAGGTGTTTTCTCTATATTGACAAATGAAAACACTGTTGGGCAAGGTTTTAACTGAAAACTAGGCAGAAAGATACAATATCTTTGACAACCTTGAAGATGTTAACTACTTTCAGTAAAACCAACATGTATGTCTTGAACAAATGGATGCTAAGTTGGATCATATTGAGTGTCACAATCTATGTATTTTTGATATCTCTACTCTACTAGAATGTAGTGCCAAGGATCCAACACCAGTCATCTCATCAAACTCTTAACTTCAAACATGCATGTTTATAGCCCTTTGTTTTGTAATTTGATAGTAGATATTCGTATTATGCTAAATTTGTTAATGTTGTTAGAATTTTTGAACAATTATTCTATAGGTAGGTGGTAAAAAATATTTGGCTTCCCATTGGGAAGGTTAAGACCACCTATTGGAAAACATGTTAATAACGACTTGAAGACTAATGGCTAGAAAAATAATGTATCTTACTTAAAATTGTATTACAAAATTCCGACCAAAAAAACATTGTGTCTCTCAATTAAACTCGTCCATTGATTAAAAATGTTTTCAATCAATAACATGTATATGCTCATATTTCCTCTATTTACTTTATAATATACCCTTTCAATTTCACATGTCTATTATTCATTTAATTAGTAAGTTTTAGAAACTTTTAAGGTGTTGCATAAGATCTTATTTGGAAACTTCATGAAACTTTTAAACTCATGTCAAAATTCATTTTTTTTAATTAATGTATTAAAATTGAGTTTTATTTCTAAGCTTAAAATTTTACTAAATAAATTTTCATTGTATTATCAATACATCTTCTTACTTTTTATTTATAAAATAAATTATTTAATTTAAAATTATAAATTCAAAAACTAACTCTCTCGAACTAAACTCTTTGTATTTTTTAATTTTTCATAAGTTATGTTCACTAAAGTCATTGTATTTTGTACCTTTTCATAAAAATGTTCTTGTACGTTGAACTAAGTTTAAATTATATTTATGAAAAAAGGAAAATTTGTAATTATTACCACCAAATGTTGTGGGCTACACTATGTGATCCAATTTTAAATTTTTTTTTATTATTGTAAGATTTTTGGATATATTTACTTGCCCAACCTCCCTTAACTCACTTGACACCATCTTAAGGATTTGATGGGCACTCTTGGAATTTTTTTATGATGGTTATATATATATATATGATACTATTATTTTAATAAAAAAATTATTTTAGATATTTGAGGGAAGAAGATATTAAAAGGTGTAATTAGGGTGGGTTTTCATAATGACATGTAATTTGATTTTATTTCATAAGCAAGAGATTTTATTTTTGAGTCAAGACTCCCATTGAGAGTCTTTAGGAATTATTTGCAATCTAGTTATAAAATGTTAGAGTCATTGTCATGTAATGAAGTCATGTTACACTTTGTAAAAGGTCAAACTTGTCTATGTAAAGTATCCTCCAAGACCTTGTTGCTTATCCTCTTCAAGTCGTCCTACAATGATGGAAGAACTTGCTAGAAGAAGTCAACCTAACCTCTAGTGATTATGTCGGCCTAAATGACATGTGTTGAGATGTATAAATAGAAACACTCGGCCTCACTTAAAGGCAAGCAACTTGACAAGCATTCGGTGAAGATGTACAAAGAAGAAGGTTATAAAGAGAAGTGCGAAGAAGTAATAATGAGAGTTTCTTCTGGGCAATAAAAGGAGAGTTTCTTCTAGGCAAGTGAAGAAGAATTTGCCTCTAGGCATAGCGAAGGAGAAGTTTCTTTTGGAGTTAGCGAAGGAGAGTTTCTTCTGGGGTCAGCAAAGGAAGGATTCTTTTGGGATACTTATTCTGGGTAACCAAGCTAGAGACTAGAGACTGAGATTCTCTAGGAGAAGCTGAGAGGAAGCAGCATGAACGATAGAGACTGATTTTCTCTAGAAGGAGTCGAGGAGAGTAGTTCAAGATCAAGAAGAAAGTCAAGAAAGGGAAGATGAAGAGCATCAAGGTTGGTGACAAGGTTCTTGGGAGGATACTAGAGTCAAGGGCTTTTGTCATGGTCTTGGTACTCATCAATTGCAGATCTAGAAGAAGAATTTTTTATCGGGTTTTCCTCTCAAGAAATGAGACGTTTTGGCCCTGGCTGATAAGCCTACATACTATGTCACTTGTCTTTTATTGTGCATAGTGGTAATTATATTGATGAAAAGAACACAATAATAACATAATGAAGAAAATACTATAAGCTAAGAAGTAAAAGTATATCACAAGAAATTATCAAGCTGAGAAACCTTTTAACTATTCATGCCCTAGATTTCTCAACATGGAATCAAAGCTAAGGTGTTGAAGTCAAGAAGGGGCATTCAAGCAATTAGACACACAAGACTCAAGCTTCAAAGAAGGATCAAAGTAAATCAAAGAACACCAAGCAAGAAATAAAGATCTTCATCATAGAAAACCCCTAGATCAAAGAAATATACTCTAGCAAATAGTCTTGAAATTATCTTCAAGAAGTAAGGAAGAAAGACTAAAACCCTAGAAGCACCTATGAGATCATCACCATACATCATCAAAAGAGTGGAAGCTCTTCAAAACCAGGGAAGGTTAGATCGAAAGACAAAGAAGGTAGACTTTCCTTGTCGAAATAAGAACCTACTTAAAAGGATCATTTAAAGCAACAAATTCATCATCATTATCAAGTTGAAGATTCTATCTTCTCAAGTAAGTAGCTTTTTCTTATAATCTAATCTAGTAAATATGACTTCATGTTTCAAGGAGAACCATAAGCTGGTTGGGATATCAAACTTCCTTGTATGGAAAAGAAGGATAGACATAGTCCTCAAAGTAAATGAAGTCATTGATCATGTCCATGGAAAGGTATCCAAGCCATCCGAAGAACAAGCATTATCTCGATACATGGAAAGGGATCTAAAGGATTAAAAGATTCTTAAGGAATCTGTTAAAGATCCTCTCAATTCCTATGTAGCTGGGTTGGAGACATCTAAATGAATATATGATAAGCGAGTAGAACGTTTCTCTGAAAGCACGATAGAAAAGACCATATCACTTAGATTTTATCTATATAAATTGAAGTCAAAGGATGAAGGGATATCAGCATGCCTTTCAAAACCATTTCAAATAAAAGTCAATTGTGGATCTAGGAACGATGGTATATGATAAAGAAATGATCTTCGTTATTCTAAATGCATTGATTGATGAACAAGGTAACCTCATATCTACTAAGGAAGAGGAATCTATCCCATTCATCAAATTATGGTCTCTCTGCAAGGTAGAAGAAGAAAGGTTGAAGAAAGAAAGTGACAAAATATCAGATAGAAGGGATCACTTAGTGACAAGAAGAAAAGGGAAATTTGGAAAGTTTGGTCCTCCAAAGAAAAAGAAGAAAATGGCTAAGATAAGATGCTATGGATGTCAGGAACTTGGGCACTATAGAAGAGATTGTCTTTAACATAAGAAGGACAAGAGGGATAGGGAAGAAGCCCATATTACTGAGGAAGTGAAAGAACCTGAGACAAAGAAGCTTAAGAAGGAAGAAGTAAAAGATCTCTACTATGACTGAGATGATCATCTTCACTAGAATGCACTTTCCACTTGTAATTTTTAGATACGATACACTGTAAATAAAATAGGATGCATCAGATTAGAAAATAACATCGTGATAAAAGCATTAGAAATAAGAGCTCGTGACAGGGGAAGCAAAAAGAATGTCTGGGATATATTCTACTTATTCCAAGAAAAAGGAGCTCTTGGAAACCTCATTAAAATCTCAAGGGATACTTATAGAAAGAAGTAGAGGTCATCAATGACTGGGATCATCATACAATAGTCTATAAGGAAACATATTCTGTGTGAGGATATGAAATATCCTCAAGTTTCTCTGATGGAATCCTTATCAGAGGATTCACCAATTTAGAAAGAAAGCAAGTGTTTCATCAAGAATTCCAACTCATGGGATTCAAGGGATGATGGTATGATGACATAATAGTGAAGCAGGATAAAGCTCTTTCATTCAAAGGAAGCTGCTACAGGAAGTCTGAATGACTGAAAGGAAAGATGAGGTATGTATGCTTACATAGGTTATTATGAAATTCATGTCATATGGTTGCAGATAATATGGATTCACAATTACACTTTTCCTCCTCTCCTCTAGCTACAACGCTCCTGTTGAACAAACATTCTACACATAATAAATATAGTTCATTAATATATATTCTAATCAAACTAGATGAATCCTTGAAAAAAATATGAAAAAAATTAAGAAAACACAATTGTAATATAGAAATCTAAACTAGCTCAAAAGATTAAAACTTACATATTTAGTATCAAGTCAATGTGTTTTGCTTGACCAGATTCAATGGTCATAGAAGTCCAATATGACTCACTTTAGGGAGTAAAGATGAACATGATGATCAACACTATGATTCACAATTTTCAATGAAATAGTTTGAATGCATAATTAGTTAAGAAGGATAAAAAATTTCTATTATTAATGATAAAATTGAGGTTTTCCATGATAAAAATGAAATCAGACTAATTGCATAGGACTCTTCACACCCCTCGTCATCCCTTATGTTTCATGAAGACAACTCGTCAAATCATCTTGTTCACGCGGGGTCACCAATTCATTTATCTTTGGACATACCATCAGAGAGCTCTTCAATTGAGCAATCTGATTGTTGTTGAAACTTGTGATAGAGATGGTTGTCATCCAGAAAGTAGTTTTGAAATTAGGAGCAACAACCACCCTCAAGCCATGGATGATCTAGTTCAAGCTTCAAAATGTGATTTTGCAATTCTGCAAAGTTTCAGGACATGCCATGGAGTCGAAGCACTTCAACGTCCATTGATGGTTATGGCAAGACCACACGACTCTGGTAAGCTCCCCAAACCAAATCAGATGTGCTTTCTCACGCATAATCTGTCTATCTACATGGTTGCACTCAATATGAATTCCTATGTGAAAAATGTTTTGTATTCCAGGTGTAATCTCTCAAATTTTCAAATTTTCAACTATAATTGAATTCATGAATTTGTTACAGTGTATCCATCTTCATGCAATTATCTCATGTCAAACTCGGATTGGGAATGTTTGTCTCTCACGAAGTCATGGAATTGTGAATTTGATCATCTCAAAGACTATCTTTATCTGCAATCATACTTATCAAATTCCCCCCTTCATGGTCAGCTCCTCGGTCTTCTTGCAAACCTTGTACTGCAAATTTGTCCTCTCATCACACAAGAAATCTTCCAATGTGACAATGAACACACAAGTTGTCACACAAATCAAGTTCATCTCCATTTTCCATGCCTCAACTAATTTCACGCATTCATTACACCAACATCCTTCTTAAATTCTCGTGATGACTATGATGCTTGTGCAATTAGTCACTTGTTACAGCAAGGTGGTCCATTATATCTAGCTCACAAAGAACTTGGTTTGATTTTTCAGAGCATTCACAAGATTGTTCATATGGATTTTACTTTGTTCATTGCAAACTGAGAATTTGACGTCTCAATTAGCTCATCTGATCATTGCTCTATCTTGTATGCAGAAGGAATTCATTCCTTGGAGATTGCGCAATTACTTCTAAGTTTGATGAGTGTGTGATGAGGCCAATTCACATAAGTGGCAGCATTGGACCCCAACAAAAATTGCACAAGGAAATAGGAGGCTTGGAGGATTGGAGGAAGACATATGTTGTGTCTATTCAGTTTGTGTACTGTATTGAGGGGTTGTGCTAAGAGCTGGATAGCTTGTGAGCTAAAGCTTTGTGTAATATGAACATATTTCCACTTGCATGATAATACAGAGATCGGGGTTTTTAGCTGAGGCTTTCCCCAGAGTATTCTTCTATGTTCATGTGTGATTGACTTCTCATTCTCTATTATATGTGTTCTATTTGATCTTACTCATAATCGATTAAGCTTCTGCAAGTTTGTTTGCGGAAATAGATCAAGTATTTTGCTTTAGTATATTGCATAATATGTTGATCTACAGTGGGAATTTCTACAGGTTCCGACTAAGGGAAGGACAGTGGAGGAAACCCATTATGCAATTTTGAATGCTAAGGGAGGCTAGGCTTATTGAACAGTTAGCGTGTGAGGTGAGTGTGAAACATGTCTATGTGGTGAGGAAAACCCATTCTCATAAGATTTCCCCTTGAAGCAAAACAAACATTCCCTTTGCATGACGAGCAATAATCCCATGGCTAAAGATGAAACATGATATAGAAAGATAAAAGCATGAACGACTCTTAATACCAAAGAGGGAAGCTTGAGATAGTTAGCATACCAAATAAGTGACTAA
>APFE030870242.1:4349-15934 GCA_000404065.3 Pinus taeda | reverse complement strand
GAATAAAACAAGATATATTCTCAAACTGTGCAGATCACATGTGAGGAGCTTCACTTGGATACTTCCTCTAACAGAACACTCTACACATTCATCATAAATCGTCAAGAATACTAGTTTACATGAAAGTACGAGAGTTAGAACAATCACCTATATTGTAGGAACTAATTCCTAAACTAAGTCTCACAGACAATTAATGAACGAACTCTCTCCAATAATACATTCTACATTAATTTCAACACTCCCCCTTAATGGAGAAAGGATTCACTAGTTATCCCAACATCTCCTTAAATAACTCAAATTTAATTCATCCAAGGGGATTAATAAAAATGTCTGCAACATTATCACAAGTATTACAATATTCAATATAAATTTGTTTTGACTAAACATTCTCTCTAACAAAGTGAAACTATGTATCACTATGCTTTGAGTTTTTATGAAACGCTCGATTGTTTGCAAGTTTGCTTGAGATTTGATTGTCACATTTGACAATTGTAGGATCCTTTTTTTCTCCTCTGGCATCATGAAGAAGTCTCCTCAACCAAACTTCCTTAAACATTGTTGCACAAACTACTTGATACTCTGCTTCTTCTAAAGACAAGGATACATTGTTCTTCTTCTTGTTGCTCAATGGAATGGCCTTAGACCCAATGTTGAATGCATAACATGTTATGTATCATCTATCATTCAGATTTCCATCCCAATCTGAATCTGGAAAACATGTCAATATAACATCAAATGAATCAGTATATTTAATACCAAAGTCGAAGGTTCCTTGAATATACCCTAAGATGCCTTTCTTTTCAACCCAATGACTCTCAAGAGGCTTTGACATAGATTGCGCCAAAGAGTTTACTGCAAAAGCTAAATCAGGTCTAGTTGTAGTTAGATAAATCAAACTCCCAACTAGCTGTCTCTATAGTGTTGAATCCACCTACTGAGAACCATCATCACTATGGAGTTTAAGATTCTATTGTAACAACACTAAGGAAGCTTTTCACTGATACATGTTGAACGTTTTCAATAAGCTCCTCACATAATTTCTTTAGACAAAAGAGTCTATCCAGAGTCCCTCCAGAATTCAAGACCCAAATAATAGTGTAAATCTCCAAGGTTTGCCATATCAAAATCCTCTAACATCTAAATTTTGATTTCTTTAATGAGATCATATCCATTTTCTATAATAATAATATCATCTACATATAAAGAAATCAAAACAATTTACCTCATTTTCATCAAACACAATATACATAGTAGGGTCGTTCTTTCTCTGATTATAACTATGGTGCAGGAAAAAAGAATCAATTTTATCATACCATGACCTCAGTTCCTGTTATAAAAAATATAATGTTTTTCTCAATCTACAGACTAAATGTTCCTCCATTGTTTCACAAACCCCTTAGGTTGGATTAAATACACTTCTTCTTTCAATTCACCATTTTAGAAAACATGTTTCACATCTAGTTTGTGTATCATCCAATGATTTATAGTAGCTAAATCAATTACCATTCTAATTGTGTTTAATTTAGCTACATGGGTGAAGGTTTTCTCATAATCTATGCCTTCCTTCTGTGAATAACCCTTTGCCACCAACCTAGGTTTACATTTGTCTATAGTACCATTGTTTGCCTTCAGGTAATTCAACTAAATCCCAATTTTTGTTCTTAAGTATTGACTCATATTCCTCTTCCATGGATATTATCCACTCATCATATTGACTTTCTTATTTATAATTAGTGTGTTCAACAACATTTAACATATTAGTTATAAGACCATGATCCCTATACCTTGCTGGCAATTGAATTTCCCTACCTGATATCCTTAGTGGTCGATGGACCTCAAATATGTTTTGATCATCTCTTAGTCAATATTTGGAGAAAATAATATTAGAATATAAATTAATTTAGATAAATATATAATGAGATATTTTATATTAGTATCTGTTAGTTTTATACGAATATTATATGACTAACTATTTCAAATGTGTTTCAAATTAACACATTGAAAACTTATCTCCAAGAAGTGAATATTTTAACTCAATTAAACTCTTGCATGTTAGGTTGGATGTTTTCTCATGGAAATCACAATGTTGCACACAAATTTTTTAATGGAAATTTAAAAATAATATTTTCGGTAACTGCTAAATGAAAATTTGGAAACAATAAGTAACTTAAGATGTCTCTATGAGGAGTTGGACAATCACTACACCAAACATTTCTCGCTATCAAGTTGGGTTGGGAAGAGATTGTTCATCCCAACAAATAGTAGGCTGTCATCATGGCTTACCTCACTCTAATTAAAAATCAACGCATATATTTCAAATTACATCAATGATTCAAGTAGTAGTCCCGTGCAATTGAGAAGAAGAGTTAACCTCCATAATTTTGGTTTATCACACAATCATAGCCATGGATGACTCTTACTATTAGACATTGTCTCTGAGATTTCATGCCATAAGCATCTAGATCACTCCAGAAATAACTTGAACAGTTCGATCCATGCCACCTTCAACCAACTACTAGAGTTGCAAGTCTTAAATATTTTCTCTGATTTCCTCAATGCTAAAATTCCATGATTCTTAAGAAATCTTCTGAATCTTTTATAGCTTAACTTAACCGACAATTTTCTCACTGGAGCCATGTCGTTTGAGGTAGGAAAACTAAAGTACCTATAATATCTATGGCTAGTGTGTTGAAATTTCTTCAAAGATTTTTTTTGGATGTTGTTGTGTCATGTAATGATTCTACTTCCTCAATCACTTCTATCATTTAATACATGCTAACAAATTATGTAGCACAATATGTTTACTCCAAATTTACAGAAGGATGTTATAGAAGTAACCCTTACCATTTTTATGATAGTAGGGATATCAATATATGTCTCCATTAACTCCTCATCATAACAAGAATAACATTAATTCTATTATCTCTTTCTTAGTTTATTCTCTTTTGAATGAGGTGATATCTCTTTTGGGCTATTGTTCTTAGTTGATATCTTCCACTTCTCTAATCACCTTTTTATGTAAGAAAAAATACTTTCTGCAATTGAAAATCAAGACATACAATTAAAAATTGAATGCTAAAATATAATATAAGAAAAATCCTCAGAACATTTACTTTAGTGAATCTCACATATTTTTCTATAGATACGCTAAAGCAACAATTGGATCTTATCTATACTACCTCCGAGGATAATTCAAATTTCTACTCGGAAATAAGGAAAAAGTAATGATAATCACAATGTGTACCTTGTGGAAGTCATCAGTTTTGGTATTTTTATAGAATCCAATCAACATTGCAATACATATAATTAAATTTGGAAAAACATATCTATACTTTGTTAATTTTAGTGCATTGAGGGAGAAAGTGGAAAATATCATATTGTTTTATAAAATCTGATATACATAAAATTAATGTTGTGAAATCGTAAGCATAATAGCTAAAATGGGCTTGACACACAAACATTAAGGCCTAAAGTTATCTAAAAAATATAGGCCATTATCATATCATATAATGGGATAATTATGAGTACTCATCAATATCATTACCATAGTTGAATCCCATAAAATGCTTTCGGTCAATGTCAATAGTCAAAATATCATGTGCATAATACAACATTTTTATATTCCCTTTTCATGGAATTTAATTTAAAGGAACTACACTTGATTCATCTTTATCTTCACTGTGTCAAGCCACTTTAAGTACATATAAGTTATAGTTAATATGCTAAGTATTAAAGTTGATGTGTAGAATGACTTTTAGAGTTATAATGTCTTTATCGTGGCACTGTACTAGGGTGCATAGTTTCTAGAAATCATTGTGTTAAAGATCATAGTGCACTATAGCTTACCTAATTTTAGAGTTACTATGTTAAGGATTATAAAGTAATCAATGTCATTTTTTTAATGGTAATAGTGGTAAGAGGGTTCATTGTGGAAGACTTTGTAATTCTCTAAGAGTACTAGTGATCACCCTAAATTAGGGGTTATATGGGTTATGGGACATTTCAATTTTTTGGCATTTATAATGGCTTTTGTTTGAGGGACACATATTACATTAGATATTATAGTGGTCATAGTGGTGAAAGGGAAGAGAAATAATTAATATATAGTGCAATGAAGAGGAATATCTAATAATAAGTTTATTATCATTAGTGGTTTCAAAGATAACCCTCCAAGATTTACTATCTAAGGTTTTTTAAATATCTAGGGTTTTGCAACTCTTAAAAATATTGAAAAAAATTATCCATAAATTTAAGATAAATAATTTATTTGTATAATGTAGCATTCAAAATTTTCTAATCTAAGATTATTTCAAAAAAAATATAAATTAATTATTTTTTATTATTAATTAAAAATACTACTAATCCATATGACTTTTTTGGTTTATTAAAGAATAATACTATTAATCCATACGAATTTTAATAGGGATTTTTGCTATTAAACAAACTACCTTTAAATTTTATTTTAACAATTTTACTATATCACAAAAAAATACTAATTCATACTAATTCTATTTGCTTATTCATAATTATGTGGATTCGTTCTCATTATTGGAGATGTCACTGAGATGTTGTGTAGATAATGTTTCAGAGAAGTCCATGGCGTGGGCCGCTATATAGAGATTCAACTCTTAAATTTATCCATTAACTTTGTACATTTTTTGTGCACTTTCATGAAAGCAATTCACTTATTTTTTTATTTTACCAACATTTTTTTTACATTTTTTTTTTTCAGAATCATTTTAGCTTTTTTAAATTTTATTTCTTTTAAATTTTGTTTTTGAACCATTCCAAAATGCAATTAGAATTATCCTTTCTAAATTTAGTTGTTAAGTTTTTGTGTTTCAAAAATCTAATTACTACTTCTTAAATTCAAGAAAAGGATTGGGTTTAGAGCTCATATATATATTCAAGAATGTAATTATTTTCTTCTTTCTAAATATTGCTCTTGTCTTTTTCTTTCTTTTAAATTTCAATAATGTAATTAATATTTGCTAAATTTAACAGTTAGATGGCTATTTTTGCTTTTTTGCACTTTCAAGAATGTGAAGCAATTGTAGAAAATAAGAAAACAATTTTCAAATTTAAATACTTGCAACTGGCCTTAAAAAACTAATATAATTAATGTCTTATAAGAAAGTTCCATAAATAGTCTCCAACAAAAACATTATATCAACATCACATACAAAAGCTCATAAATAATAAAAATTCATTTAAAACATTATGTTCCCACCAATCATAGTCATATTGTTTATTGCTTATTGATTAGCCTACTTCCAAAGCCTTGCTGAGGAATGGTCTCGCTGCTTTAAAAAAATAAATTTAATTTGAAATATTAAACAACTGTACCTGTACCTTTACGTGTAATACGTGAAGATTGTCTCATTCGGAAGTTTGTCAAACTTGTAACTTAGGAAAGACTAGTGACATGCAAGAATTTAGTGTGCACATGAATAATTATGACCTGTCAAAGGATTTATATCACACTAGAAGCCTTACAATTAAACCCAGATGCGTAATTAGTTGGTGCGTGAGACACTTACAATTAATGCGACTAGTGGATGGTTGAGTTCAGCCAACATTCAAACGAATTTATGCCAATTAATGTTCATTAAACCTTCAAACGAATTTATGACGAATAGTGGGCGCGTAGTTTGTTATCAACTCTGACAAGAAACGGTATATTCTTTTCTGACAAGGCCCGGTTCGTTCGCGTTCGTTATAGGTCAAGTTTGTTATAATTTATGCCTATTGTTCATCGAACCTTCAAAGGGATTTATGCCGAGTAGTGGGCGCGTGTAGTTGTTATAAACTCTATGTTCATCGAACCTTCAAACTAATTAATGCCCAGTCGTGGACAAGTGTACGCGTGTATTTTGTTATAACCTCTATGTTCATCGAAACTTCAAACTAATTAATGCCCAGTAGTGGGCACGTGTAGTTTGTTATAAATTCCGACAAGAAAGCAACCCATTACAGCCTGCTAATGTTCGTTATATTATCTAACAAAAACAGAAACATGATCGTGAAGTTTATTACACTCCAGTATGTATGGACGCGTGTACAACAGAAATGAAAACGTGATCGTGGAGTTTGTTATATTCAAAAAAACAATCTATCACTCTAATAATGACACTCGGATAATGGCGTCATATATTATGGAAATTATGAAAATTGGGAGTCGATGGAAATCTTTAAAAAGTGTGGAAAGTAACGGAAACCAAAAAAGACATGGGAAATATATATATCTGGTCAACCCTTATTCCGATTGCAGGTTCTTGGCATCCGCTTAAGTGGCCCGATTAGGCCCACCTCTCGGCCTGCCTCCGTTTACATAGACTAATGTTAGAAATTGTTTGTGGTCGGAAACTTTCACAGCCGGACACCCTGCCCGTAACTTTCACTTGGTACGGGAACAAGAAGGTAGCAGACATGACTCTATCCACTGTAGAGTCCAGAGTCTGTTAGATAGTTGATAGAAATCGACATCTATGACCACGTCATCGAGAAACATAAAATATGGTCATCTCCCAACGTTTCATTTTCAAATTCAAAAGTTTTATGTGGACCACAATGTAGTTGCTTCTACCGCTTTTAAAATAATTGAAATGCTATGAATCTAGCATAAGCACGAACCAATCTTTGAAACTTCACGAAGAGACTTGGCGTAGGGAAACTGTAGAGTTTCATTTTTTTTCAATTTAATTACTATCCATTGACTTACACATATATTGGAATGATGGATGAATGATTGTTTTATTGAAGCGGCATTATAATTTTATTTTTTATAATCTGTGTTTTTTTTAAATTACAAGCATGTTTCATTACTGCAAAGAGTAGGCAATTATTTTAGTATAAAATTGTGCTTAAATGTTGAGATTGGAGCGTAATTCTTGAAAGTGTCGTAACTAAGCTGTTTCAAGGCTTTTGGAATAAGATCTCATCAAGAAAAGTTATTGTTCATTATCTTGGTTTGTACGGTTCCACTTTTTCTCATATTACTTTAACAATTTTACCAATATCCATAAGCATTGCCCATAAAGTAATTGTATAGATTTTAATTTGTCAGGTGTATCTCTAAACTTCTTGATTGTATCATTTAACACGAAAGAGATGCCCAATAAATATGGTAACACCAAATTTTTTACCATCTCACTAAAACCAAATTTTTCATGGAAGAAATGACCAACAAATGTGGAAACATCAATCTTCTTGACCATTTCACTAAACCAAATATTCCATAGAAGCAACTGCCAACAAATGTGGAAAAATCATTTTCCTTGACCATTTCAAGAAGGTGATTTTAAATGTCCCAAAATTGAGATAATTTTGGTGTGATTTGAGATAAGGTTGGTGTGGTTATTTGTGTTGTAGTTGGTACTCTTTTGAATAGTCACATTTAGTCTATCTACATATTTTCAATGTATTCAATTACATTTTACTTTGAAGTAGCTAGTGGATTTCAAAAAATCTCTTGTAAAAGCAATTTTAATTATAACAGAAACATGAGTACCATGAAAATTATTAAAAAAACTTATCTTCAACGAAATAATGAAAAGAATAGTCTCTCATAAATATCTCTTTCAAAATTATTTGAGTAATGAAGAGATATTATTAGATAACTTTAAAAAAACTTTAAAGGTTAAACCAATATTTTTTTTATACTTTTAAGTTTTCTATGATTTATGGCAAGAGCTTGATAGCCATTATTTATTGCTAATCATTATCATAGTTATTTGAGCTTCTATATTGTGCATGCAATGCAATATTTAATATGTATTCTAAGTCTCTTATGTGAAGTTTTTAAATTAACCTTTTATCCTATGTGTATTGAGCCAGTATAATTGTGAATGTTTTGATATATATTTTGTTACCTTCTAATGTTTTTTACTCACTTTGAATTATATTAATGTTTTGAAAATGATGCTAAAAATAATTGGATGTTTTTATTTCATTTTTTTTAGAAATTTTAAAAATAAATATAGTTTTTTATTTTTTTATGGAAAAATGTTAATTGTCACCCATAAAGAGATGTATCTTCAGAAGTTTAATTCACCCAAAATAGCTTTCATCCTCATTCTTCCCATGAGGTTTGAACCTAAACTAGCCAATACTACATCACATACTAACCAATGAAACTACACCTCAAAAGTATATTACATATCACCATTAATATGTATAACAATATTCCATAAACTAATAAAATATGCTTTCTTCAATGCATCATACATAAATATTTCATATTTTGTATATTTATTATATTATAAAATTTTTTTGTTAACTTATTTTTTTATTAATTTTAAAAGTTCTTTGAACATTTAATATTATATTTTAATTTAAATGAAAATTATTTTTGAAATATTATTTAAATTTTAAAAGTTATATAATTTTTAATATATTTAAAATTTTAATTTGCATTTTTGTTAAGAAGGTTGAGAATTTTGTTTTATTTATAATGTTATATAAATATTATGGTTTATCGTTTAGACATTTTTATTCTAAAATCATGAAAGAAAAAAAATATATATATATATATTAAATTAAAAGTTTAATATAATTAATTATTATTATTTAGTTTAAAATAATTTTTAATTTAAATTAGTTTTATTGTTCCTGTGTATTTGCAATTTTAAAATTTATACTTATAATAATTTTGGTTTTATAAAATTAAAATTTTAATGTTGATTCAATATAAATAAATATTAACTATTATTATTATATGGGAATTTTTTATGTAACTATTATTTATATTAAATATGATTTTGCATTCTATAAATATATTGATGCTTAAAATTTATTATTATGGTATTTATTCATTTTGAAAATTTATTATTATTTTAATTTATAGTATTATTATTAAAATACTCGTTTATAGTTAAAAAATTGAATAAATTATGGATATGTGTGCTTATTTTGGAATGGAGTTTCTTGCATTTTAATTTAGTTATCAATAATTATTAAGTGGATAGTAGAATATTTAACATGTGCTAAATATTTTAGAATATTTATAGTAGTATACACAAATTAAAGATTGAGATTTATCTTGAAAGTAGTTGTGTCATTTTTCCATTTTAACTAAATTGATTATTATTTTTTTAAATGGAATATGACTAAGTGATATATGAAGTGAATGATGGTTTTTTGGGTATGGAGAATTGATAAGCCATGGTATTGGCCCATGGTATTGTAAAAAGACCTATTTATAGAGTAGGAATACCCATGGCAAAGTGAGAGTAAATATGTGTGGTTAAGAATATTTTTCCATATAATTTTAAATGTATATATATTTAGCTTATACATTACTTATTTTTACTATTTATGAGCGAGACCATATAAATGAAATAGTTGGTCAAGTAAGCATCAATTCATAATAAGCATCAAAACTAACTAACCTATAACTTTATTTTAACTTAAATCCTTATAAGTTTATATCCATAATAAGTATCAGAATAATTACTACATCATATATCTTGAGTTGCTAAAATTTAAAAAATTATAAAAACTAACTCAATTATAACTTTATTTTAAATAATTATTATTATTAGTTATTCAATAGATGTGTTTATTCTGGAATAAGGCTTCCATAATTTTAATGTCATTATTAATAGTTATGTCAATATGCATAGCTATTTTGGAATATGTATTCCAAATTTTTTATTTAATTATCAACAATTATTAATGAGGCGAGAGAGAGGAAGAAAGAGAGAGATGAGGGGAGAGATAAGGAAAGAGGGAGAGACATACTTATGGATTTGGAGGGGGAGAGAGTGGGAGGAAGGAACAAAGACATAGACAAATAGAGGTTGAGAGAGAGTGAGGGAGAGAGAAGAGGAGAGAAGAGAAAGAATAGGAGAGGAGAGAGATAGGGAGAGAATGAGAAGAGGGAGATAGGGAGACACATAGATGGGGGGATAGAGAGAGAAGGAGAGAGGGAGGGAGATAGTGACAAATTTAGAGGCAAGAGAGAGGGAGAGGGTGATGGGAGGGGAAGGGGGAGCGAGGCTGTCAGAGAAAGGGAGAGAGGTAGGACTCAATACAAAGATTGAGAGGGAGAGAGGGAGAGAGAGGGAGGAAAGAAGAAAGGAATAGAGGGAGAAATGTGGAGAGAGCGAGGGAGTGACAAGGGAGAAATGAAGAGAGAGTCATGGAGAGAGGAGAGTTGGGGGGGAAGAGAGGGAGGAAAGATGTGGTGGAGAAGGGGAAGAGGGAGTGAGAGAGAGATAGATAGATATGGAGAGATAGTGTTTATATTTTTGGGGTGAGATAGAGAGAGAGAATAAGAAAGAGACAGATAGATAGAAATTTAGATATTATATAATTAGTGTTGTGGAGGTAAATCACCTCTGTGGACAGAGGCGATCCCACTAGCCCCACAGGGGTCTAGCAACAATCATACACGCTGCATGCAAGTTCCTAATTGCACAATTTAAAAGTCGATCAGAAAGACCAACCTGAGATCCAACGCTATTTGCTGTGGGAGAAGTGTCACTCCTGTCCTTTAGCTTTGGCCGGTCACTATCCTTGCGCTCCATGCATGGACACCTGCACAAATGAAGAACAACGCAAAACAAGCGTAAAATCCAATATCATACAATTATATATCAGTCAAGCAGGATATAACTCAAATCTTACCAGAAGAACATGTGAGTGGAACCATAATAATAGTCGCTTATCATTCAATATAAAAAGAGAAGAATTACACCCAATGAAGGCTTGACGCTGCAAATCTCCTCCAACTAGGTCAGCAGTCTAACATGTCTTGCAAGGTCACTTCCTCTCTCAACAATCTGGCAGAATAACCTCTCTTTCAACTCTTACTATCAATTTAGCATAATCTTCGACACTCTGACACTATCATTAGCACTAGCCTGTTCAATGTGAGGTGACAGGCATTTATGGATGGAAGAGGTAGAAGTATTCATCGTATCCGGACACCTACCGAAGATTTGACATTGTCCCAGAATAGCCTTTGGACTGAGTTGTCATGGATGAAAAAGACGACACTCGATCGTATCCATGGGATTTTTCCTCAGGGAGCTGCATGAGTAATGGAGGAAAAAACACTTCAGTGTGCATTGGCCAAAAATCATGACTAATTTTGTGTGGCGCGGGCTTTGTTCTGTGACAGCGCGTCTGTGGGCGCGCCCTCTTTGTAGGAACTGAGCCATTGGCGCGGATTATACACTGTGGACCCGCGCTAATGAAAAAAGGGCATTTTCCAAGGTTAATCTTCAAAGTGTGTCTTCAGGGATATTGAAGTTCATACTTAGGAGACCTCAATGAAAGTGTTTTCAAGTTGTGTCACTGGTCACAGGTCTGTAAATGTGTCCTCGAATGTGTGACAGTGGGGGTAACAAGGACGGTGACCAACGGTGACAAATTACTGCGTAACAGATGCCCCCTAAAGCATGAGCCTCGAGAGAGAGAGAGGTGAAGTGCTTTACAAGATCATATCCAACTGCCGCCAATAATCTGCATGGAGAGATACAGTATGATAGTTCAAATACATGATATATGTGGTATGGGTGCAGCCATCCATTGACAGAGTACATAATAATCAAGATCCGTAGTATGGACGCAGCCATCTA
>APFE030870239.1:60548-75698 GCA_000404065.3 Pinus taeda | reverse complement strand
AATTAATGAATAAAAATTTGACCGGGGTCCTAAAGTCAAAAATTAGCCGTTAATCAAATCTTAGCCGTTGGAGTCTCTGCTCAGACTATTTAACAGGCTAAGCTAGATCTGTTTCTTCAACTTGTCTTGACGATGAACCACACTAGTTGGTTCGAAACGCGTCGACAAATGAAATTTTATGTGATTTACGCTGAAGAATCTCTCGTAATTTTGACATGGATCACAAAAGCCTCAATTCTACAAATGAAACTCTTTGTTCTTAAACCACCTTTCTCCTAGCCTTGGGAGTTCCGTTTCTTCAGCTATAAAGGACTCGGTAACTACAAATTTGATGTCACCTATTTCCACTTCCATTCCATCAAATGATCTGGCAAAGGATTTAGTGATTTCCTTATGGTGACCGTTGAAATTTTCAATAAAACACAACCAACCATCTTTCTGTAACATTCCCTTCAGCTGCGGACAACCCTCCATGTATTTAACCCCTACGGGTTCAGTTCTAACAATAAGCCCCATCACCTCTGTTCTCGGCTACTCCTCAAAATTCCTCACTGTCTAAGAAATGGAATGACTGCGTAAAGAGGACTGTGTATATGAAAATGGAGCAACTGGGTATATAGAAACAAAATGACTATGGATATAGAAATGGGATGACAGAGTATATGGAAGCAGGTTGACTGTGAATATAAAATAAAACGACTGTATATATGGAATATATGGAAACAAAGTAGCTGTATACGTAAACTGTGTGAAAATAGAATGATTGTATGCACAAAGTATATGGGAACAGAGTGACTGTATACACAAAGTATATGGAAATAGAGTGATTGTATACATAAAGTATATGGAAACAGAGTGACTGTATACACAAAGTGGCTGCGTAAGTATGAGAGAAAAACTTAGTGTAATAAATGAACAATTAGGGTTTGAAGAGTCGTATGTAGATAGGTCATGTCGTTAATCTAACCGTTAACAGGTGTAGCTGTAGAAGTCCGGTTAAGTACAATCTCATGAAGTTTAAAACAGAGATCAGTTATGAAGGAATCATTGGACTGTTTGGCATTGAAGACAAACGGAGACATCGCGGCAGAGAAATTACATAATGATTAATCAAGGAGACATGTGATCATACATGTTATACAAACTTATGTTTTTGTATTGCTTTTTGAAATAAATTTTTGTATTTTACCTTTGGAACCTTACCTTCCACTTGCTAATATTTTGATGTTTGCTTCAACAGGTGCTTTAGGCATGATTGGTCTTCAAATTTGTTTTTTTCCTTCAATTACCTGCATACAAGATTTTATTATGAGCTGGCCACTTTGTGCTTGGACTGATAATCAAACTGTTGCTGCAGAATTAGATTAGCTGCAGAACATGATCAACTACATAATGGAATCAACTGCAGAATGTGGAAACAACTACAGAATGTAAAACAGAAAGTAAAATATGGCTTATGAATGAATGAAATGGAAATCGCTGTGTAAGTGAAAATATGACAAGATGATAATTGAAAATGGAGATGAAAGAAATGCTGGAAAAGAAAGATTTATCGATGAAATATGACAATGGAGTGAAGTGAAACCGTAAAAGTAAAATAGAGTGAAATGAGATGAGACAATGAATTTTGCAGAATGCAGAGTGAGTCATCACTTTTCAGAAAAGAAATGGAAAATATAGGGTATCAGAATCTTTTGATTTTCACCCTGTATTTTCTGTATAAGCATGCCAATCAGTGATTGGTTTTCAACCTTACACATTTTTATTATTATTATTATTATTATTATTTTTAGATAGGAAAAATAAAGACTAAGTTGGTGGAGAAGAAGGATTCTTCTTCACTAACTTCATTTCATAATTGTTATGGAAGATCTTGATGAACTCCTCCTTTGAGATTCGTTTTTGATATATTTTCAATCTATGACCATTCACAAGAAGAGGAGTTTGACTTTCATCTATTGTTCTAATCCTCACTGCTCCATTATTGAAGACTTTTTCAATCTCATATGGCCCAAGCCAATGAGTTTGAAACCTCCCTTGAAAATCTTTAAACTTTGAATCAAATAACAATGCCCAATCTCCCTCTTGAAACCTCTTGTCCTTGATGTATTTGTCATGCCATTTAGCCCTTTGTTGTTGGACTAGACCAGTCCTTTGGACAACCTCTTGTCTGATTTCATCAAGTTCATTCAATTTCTCCAATCTATGCTTTTGAGCCTTTGATAAATCTATCCCCAACTAGACTGCCATCTTGAAAGTTTTGATTTGGAACTCTATAGGGAACATGACTTTTTTCCCATAAACAAGTTCATAGGGTGTATGTCATGTTGTGTTCCTCCATGTAGTTCTATAGGCCCATAAGGCTTCAAGAAGCCTTTCTGCCCAATCTCTTCTATGTAGATGAACAATGTTTGTGAGGATTCCTTCAATCACTTTATTTGTAGACTCCACTTGACAATTTGCTTGTGGATGATAGGGAGTAGATTTCCTATTCTTGATCTTGTAATCTTCCATAAGCCTTTCTATCATGTTGGATGTGAATTGAGATCCCTGATCTATCACAATTTCTCTCGGAACACCAAAACGAGTAAAGAAGTCCTAAAAAAGAAAACTAACTACAGATTTTTCCTTAGCAAAAAGTAAGGCTTTGGCTTCTACCCATTTGGTGACATAATTAGTGCATACCAATATATACTTTTTCTGCTTAGATGGAGGATTAATTGGTCCAATAAAGTCTATATCCCATTTTTCAAAGGGTTTGATAAGTACTTGAGTTTGTAATGGCATTTCATTTGAGGGAGCAGGTTTCCCTACCCTTTGGCAGCTGTTGCACTTCCTGACATATTCTTTAGCATCTTTGAAAATGGATGGCCAATAATATCCTAAAGAAAGGATTTTATAAGCTATCCTCTTGTTAGCAAAGTGTCCACCACACAGCTCATCATGACATGCTTTGAGAATATCATGCATCTCATCTTCCCTGACACACCTTCTGATCATAAGATTTGGCACTGTTTTATACAATTCGTTAGTGATCCACGAATATCTTGCACTTTTTTGAATAATCTTTCTTTTCTCTCTAGGAAACAAGTGTGAAGGTAACTTCCATGTAACCAAGTAATTAGCAACATCTGCAAACCAAGGAGTTTGAGTAGTTACTACAAAAAGATATTCATCAGGAAACTTATCTTTAACCGGAGAGTCTTCTTTGATATTTTGAATCCTGGACAAGAAATCAGCAAGTGTGTTTTGTTTTCCAGGTCTATCTAGCACAGTAATGTTGAATTCTTGCAAGAGTAAAAGCCATCTTGTAACTCTGCCATTAGTAATAGGTTTATTCATCAAATATCTAATTGTAGAGTGATTTGTATGAACAAAGGTTTCATAGCCTGTTATATAGTGTCTGAACTTGTTAATTGCATGAACAACACTAAGAATTCTTTTTTCAGTCACAGTATAATTCAACTCAGTGGGAGTCAAATTCTTACTTGTATAGTAAATGGCATAAGGAATCAAACCTTTTTGTCCCAATACAGCTCTTGGAGTTGTATCTGAAGCATCCGTAGAAATATGGAAAGGAATATTCCAATTTGGACCTCTTAAAATAGGTGCTTCAGATATTTTTGCTTTCAAGGTTTCAAATGTTAGTTGGCAATCAAGATTCCAACTAAATTCACAATCTTTTGTAAGAAATTTGAAGAGTGGAGATGCTATTTTAGTGAAGTTTTCTATAAATATTCTATAGTATCTTGTAAATCCTAGAAAACTTCTAACATATTTTTGGCAATTTGGGATTAGTAACTTAGAGATGACTTCAACCTTAGATTTGTCAAATTTAATCCCATCTCCTGAAATGTGATGTCCTAAAACAATACCTTCTGTAAACATCATAAAACATTTTTCATGGCTTAGTGAAAGGTTTGTTTCTTGACATCTTTTAAGAACTTTTTCCAAATTTTCCAAACTTCTTCAAATGTGTTTCCATAGATTGTAAAATCATCCATATATACCTCTACACAATCATGTATTAGATTAGAAAATATTCCTAGTACTGCTCTTTGGAATGTTGCAGGTGCATTACATAACCCAAAAGGAAGCACTCGGTAGACAAAACTTCCCCATGGATGAGTAAATGTGGGTTTATCATGATCCTCAACTGCTACCTGAATTTGATTATAACCACCGAAACCATCCAAGAATGAAAAATACTTTTTACCTGCTAATGTATCTAATACATGATCTATAAAGGGCAATGGAAAATGATCTTTCACGGTTGCTTTATTCAATTCTCGGTAATCAATGCACACCCTCCATTTACCATTCCTTTTAGGCACAATTACCAAAGGAGAAACCCATTGGCCATCTGAAATTGGGTAAATGAAGTTTCCATTGAGTAATTTTTGGAGCTCTTCTTTCATAATTTCCCTAAGATTTGGATTCATTCTTCTTTGAGGTTGTCTGATTGGTCTATTGTTTTCCTCAATATAGATATGATGGATACAAGTATTAGGATCAATGCCTTTCATGTCAGTTTACTCCCATGCGAATGCAGCAAAATGTTTTGGTTAGCTCTTCTTGTTGTAGTTTCTCCAAGTTTTTGTTTATGTTCAATGTCCTACCTGGAAAAATTTCAACTGTAGAGCTACCAAACTCTTCCATAGAATAGAAAGACATCTGCCTAGATGACATGTATTCAACATTAGATTTTTCTTGAAATTGTGCATGATCATATTCTGAAGATGTTTCAAAATCTTCCAATGTATTCAAAATTTGACTATCTTCACTAATTTTTGAAATAGTAAAGAGACATCTTCATCATCAATCTATTCCTTGTCATCTATTTCTGTAATTTCTTTTGCTGGAGGATACAATGTAAATTTCTTTGTTGAATTACCATCAGAAATATACATGTCACCAGATCTACAACTAATAAAAGCATCAACTGTGGCCAGCTAAGGTCTTCCTAATATGAGTGGGTGTCCTCCTAGATTATTATTGGGAGTTAAAATCATGAAATCAACAGGATATTCCCAAGAATTTAAGGAGACTGAAATATCTTCTAGTACACCATCTAGTTTGATTACTGATCTATATGCAAGTTGCAGTAAGGTAGGTCTGTAAAGAAGGTTAGGAAGTTTAAGATGTTCCATAGTTTGTCTACTCATAATGTTTATTGTTGCTCCTAAGTCAATCAATGTATTTGGAATTTCAATTCCATTTATGTGTGTCTTGACAATTGGACTTCCTGGATCCACATATTTCTGCATGACAATCTTTCCCATCATTATATCTGCTATCTTTCCTACCAGGTGAATTCTTTTTGTTTCTCTTGGTTTTCTTCCTACTCTTTTGTTGCTCAACACCTTTATTGTCTTGGTTAGAATAGGAATTTCTCTAATGGATTGTAACAAAGGAATTTTGATACATACATTCTTCAAATCATCTAGAAAATCATAATTGGGCAACGAGATCTGTTTTTCTACTCCTCTATCAATTTGTAGTCTCTCAGGAAAAGGAGGTGTAGAAGTAGATGCTGGTTGCTCAATGACAAGAGTTGTGTTTATTGATTCTTTTTGTTTTTCTTTTTCAATATTTTGGTTTTGGAGGGATGTTCCCTCAAAACTTTTATTGACTTTTAGAGAATCTTCCTTAGAAGTGTCTTGTTCTTGAATAACTATAGAAGGTTTTTCCTTTTCTAATATCCTACCAGATCTAAGTTGAACATCATTAAGATCTAGAGGAGTAATCATGTAAGTTGGAAATTGTTGTTCTTCTACCATCTAAGAATTTTGAGGGTTTTTATTATTGGGGTTTGGTAATGGTTGGGTAGGTAGCTGATTTGGTTTCTGCTGAAATGGCAACAAGAGTTGAGGATTTTGACTTTGTTGTGAAGGTTGTGGTGGAAATGGCAATGAAAGTTGAGGGTTCTAATTTTGAAGTTGTGTTTGCTGATTTTGTGGGGGAGGATAATTCTGATAAGATGGAGGATATTGGTAATATTGGGCAAATATCCCATAAGGATTTTGTACCCCTTCTGCCCACGTTGAGATTGATACTGAGATTGAGGTTGAGGCCAAGGTTGCTGCCAAGAATTCCAGTTTGGTGGGGGCTGAAGATACATTGGATTGTTAAATCCTTGATTTTGTGGCCCCTGCCAAGGTCTTCTTGCAACAAAACAAAGAGATTCTGCAGAATTTGGGACTGTTTCCTCTTGAAAGATAGCCTTAAGACCTAGGATTGAAGGACAACCCTTGGTCTCATGACTTTCTGAACAAATCATACAAGTTTCTACAATTTTTGCATCTAAAGGGCATTCCCTTAGAGCATGTTTCTTTCTGCATTTTGGACAAAAAATGGCTATAGCATTAGCCTCTGTTTTCTGCTTGTTTTGAATTTTAAGGGTGTTTAGCTGCTCACTAAGGCTCCCTATAATATCAATTTTAAACTCATCAAGCATACTGCCAATTTCTGCCCTACTTACAGAACCGGTTACAGATTTGTTTGCTCTAATAAGAGAAGGATCTCTCGGCCCTTTCCCTGTTTTAGATTTCCCTCTTGAGAGATGAACATATAGTTATGCTATGTCACTTAATGGAAGTTGAGAGATATCTCCCTTCCCCATCATGTTAAGAATATCTATCCACTCATCTCTAATGGCCTTTAACAAAAGAGCTTTCAAAGTTTCTTCATCTAAATTGTTCATCTTTGCTATTTTCAAATTATAGTTGAATCTCTCAAGCTTCATCCTCTTTTTGCATCATTTTGAACACCTCATCTTTATGATTGGTAGGCATACAATAATCCAAGCATCTATCCAAAAATTCTTGTTTCATGTCATTCCATGTTCTAATGGATTTAGTGACTAACCCCATGAACCATTTCAAAGCAGCCCCTTTTAGCGTTGAGGGAAACAATTTGAGTTTTTGAAAGTCTTCTAGATAGTCATAAGTTCTGCACAAGACTTCAAACTCAAACAAAAATGTTTCAGGATCCTCACTTCTCAACCCATAAAAATTTTGGAGGACAGATAGTGAGATGTTTTTCATTGTGGTATGTGTTTTCTCATCCATTATAGGGAATCCAAAAGAGTTATCTACTTCCCTATTTCCTCTACCTCCTCTATTATTACCTCTACCTCCTCCATTGTTTTCTCTACCTCTCGCTCTACCCCCTCCTCCAGACAGTGATAATTCTCCATCTTGTTCTTCTTCTGCCATTATAGTTTCTTTAGAGTCAGTATAGGGCTCAACCTACAAGGTTATTCCCTCTTCCTCTAATTATTCTATTAACGCACTATGAGAGAGAGTTTTTACTCTTTCTCCTCACCAGGTATCTCTAGTTCTTCAACTGCAATAAGCTCTCCTGTGGAGGTGAAAAAGGTTATCCCTGCCGTTGGAGATTCAAAATTTTTCTCTCCTAGGACTGTTTTGGTGGATGATGTAGGAGAATCTTCTGATTGAGTTTTTCCCCTTCAATTCTAGGAATCCTATGGCTGGGAGTATGAGTCTGGGATGGAGTTGTGTCTTTTATAACTCTTGGTGGAGTTGGTGGAGTTGTAGGAATTGAACTTCTGCCCCTAGCTATAAATCTACCCCTAGAGTCTCTTTCTCTATGCATGTCATTGTTTTGTTTTGTTTTTTGTTTTGTTTTATTTTGTTTTGTTTTGTTTTGTTTTTTTGAATGTAAGAGATAAGGATACCTAGTTACACTTCCTCGGTAACAATGCCAAAATGTTTGGTCAATTTAGTGTCCTAAATTGCTCTACATAAATTATCAATCCGGGTATCGTAAACTGATGAAGTGTAGTGCACTATATGTGCTAGATGACCCTTCTTACTTCACTGTTTTTGAGTTTTATGTTGTTTTGGGGGGTTTTTGGTCCTTTAGTCCCTAATGATTTACAATGTGACTGTCAAAATCCTAATTTTAACTTTTGTAAAGACTACTAAGAATCTAAAAATGAGGACTAAAAGTGCTTTAAGCCAGAATTGGGAGTAAAGTTTAATCAAGAAAATGAAAACAAAGTTCCTTTTTCTGCTCTTATTATTGTTTCCAAATCATGAACTAAAAGAACTTAAGATTGAAATTGCAACTATTGTCTAATCAATTACAAGAACAAGGCTAAATGAAATATTGAAAACTGAAAGTGAAATTGCAACTAGTATCTAATCCATGATGAGAACAAAACTAATGAAAAACTAAAATTGAAAGTGGAATTGCAACTATCTATTTATGGAAATAGAACTAAATGAAATACTAGGATTGAAAATGAAATTGCAACTAATCTACAATAGAAACTAAATGAAATGCTTAGTTACTCTGCTTCACAATTTTGGGAGAACAACCTCCTTGTGATAACATTTTGAGGAATTTTGTATTTCATTGTTCTAAGAAAATAAAATGCAGAAGAGACTCATTGCATCAATGAAGTATTCAACCACTTAGTTTAAGATGAAACATCAACTAAAAGGGATTTTTAGAAACATTCACCTACAACATGAGTCACTAAAATGGAAATAAAATGACAAGAGCAGTAATGACACTGATCAATTTTAATTAAAAATCTAAAGACTAATGAAACAACAAATGAAATAAGTTACTCTACACTACTGAATTCAACTTCTAACTACTGATAAGAAACTATAAAGAAAATAAATGAAAAGAACCATTCCTGAAATAAACTATTATGCGCTAGTAAGAAAATGGTAAAGACTGCATTATGAACAAGGTTAGCAAATGGTTATAAACATCATGGAAAAAACATAGTGAATTTACAGTTCAACTATAAAAGACAAAACAAAATGAAATGTAACCTTAGCCAGCGTAGGGGCCCTCTGCAACTGCTCAGGTTATACGTACTTAATCAACACTCCAACAAACGCTTTCAGATATCCATGAAAAACACAGTCTTCATATTAAAAACAGAGGATGATTTTTCAAAATTACAGAGCAGTAATTTGAACTTAGTACATGAGCAAATTTGAACTGGTTTTGCGTTCTTCACACAAGTATTTATAAAGAAATTATACAACTGTTTTATGGAGAAAAATAAGCTACAGAAAAAACACGTAGGCAGACAGGCACACAAAATTCTCTTCCTCGGTTGCTGGAGACATAAATCTAAGGTGATGGATGTTGGAATTAGTTTGCATAGACGGCTGTTGCAATTCGCGGGTTCAGGAAATTGTTTCGGATCCCATCATTGAGAAACGTGTACAAAATAGGGTCCTGTTTGCCTTAGGTTTCTTTGTTTGACTTCCCTTTGACCGAAGTCTTCCTTGTCGACCTGGGCTAGATGAATAGGACACGATCCATGCCATGATTTTTTCCAAGTTGCCCATGTAGATATTTTCTCCTCCTGACACCCGAAACCTGTAAAAGCATGGAGGTAGTTGCGAAACAACCGATTAGCTGCAGAATAGGCTGCGTTCCGTAGCTAAAAGACAAAAACTTATTCAAATAGAAAACATAAAAGTATAACATGTAAATCACTAAAATGTTGTCCTTAAGGAAATGTATAATGGTTATTGGTGATAGGAGTGCATTTTCCATGGAAAAACAAAGAAGAAGGGATGAGAAAAGTTGTTAAGGAAAGGGCAGTTTTTAGACTCAACAGTACCATCATTCTTACTTCCTAACCATCAACCTATGGATCTAGGTGCGTATATGAGGTCAGAGCTCCATGACCAACGCCACCCTCCCTACTTTGGGAACTAGACATCAACACAAACTGTCGATTAGATGTCCTCCTAGGAAATATCTTACTCATGAAGCCTCAACTTCCAGATGATCAAGTAGATCGACAACAAATCTCTCCAAATGAACTTATCGACAACACTAAGCATGTAAAAACATGTTATCAAACTTATGAGAGATTTACCTGTACAAACACAACCCTAATCAGTAACAAACTTTCAAATGTACATAAATGGATACAAACCTCCAAGGTCTTTTGGACAAATTGATATTTCTTCTCAACTTCCCACAGTAGGACTTAGAGGTTTCCAAATGAATCTTGGTAGAAGATTACTCAACCATACAACTTCATTTCCTACCTTTCATGCATCAACATATCCTGCTTTTCTTATCTCAACAGTCCTTCAAAATACATTCTCCAATTTCTTATCTCACTGATGGCCTTCACGAAAACTTATGATTGTTAGCCTTGTTCTAGTGCATGATACATGAAGTAGAGAACCGTATCCATCACTCTGTCTTAATCAGGGAGGATATAATATACCCAAGTTACCTCTTAACCTAGGGAGATCAACTTTCATCCAAATTCCCTCTCAACTTAGGGGGCTCAACTTATTTTCTACGACATCAGAGAATCTTTCATGGCTTCCATGCACAAGCATATCATATCACGTATTAGTCAAACCAAACTACAAAAATATCAATAAGAGTTACATATATAACAAAATTTATCAGACTAGGGTTTCACTGGACAAACACACAAATGGCAAGAATTTAATTTATAGGAAAACATAAGGGTATTTCTTATACATCCTAAAAAACCCTAATGATCTAGGATTTCAACACAAAACATAACAAACCCTAAATTACCAAACTTCATAGGTTTAGGATTTCAGATATTACCATTCAACCCTAACAAGGTAGGGTTTCCATACTCATACCAAAACCAAAAACGTGACATCATCAAAGCGTAATACATTTTCTTTTGACTTCAATAATAACCCTAAGTAGGCTAGGGTTCCACATTATCATCGACATACCCTTAAGTTAAAGTTTTTCACAAAAAACCTTTCTAGGGTTTCACAAGAGTAATGAGATACATGAGGAGGGTAGATTTATTTTATGATGAATCACCCAACAAGAATCTTTAAGATTCAAGGAGGATAGACACAATGATTTTAGTAGTAGTTTATCAAGAATAACTATGAAGAGAGAAAAAACTTATAGTTTAAGACATACCTTTGTTTCTTAACAAGCCTTGTAATTCCAATGCTTTGTCTTGTGAAGCCTTCTTCCATATTCCTTGAGTATTCAACAAGTCTTTTCTAAAACAAAATATGACTAAAAATGTGATTAGTATCTAATGTAAACAAACTTAGATAACTAAGGGAAACCAAATATAAATGACAATACAAGGAGTAAGATGCTTATCTTTGGAAGTTGGTAAGGGCTCCTTCCAAGCTTGATGGATAGTAGAAGGTTATGTAAGGGATAAAGTCCCTAAATAGGTCTTTGACTTCATGTCCATCCATCATGTTCTTCTTTGGTGAAACTTCCTTTGCAAAGTTTGCTTGTTCCCCATCCCTTCTTTCTTGGCCCTTTAGACTTCTTGATTTCTTTGTAAACTTCCTCACTTTCATTTTTAGTAGATCCAAGACTTTATTCTTTTCAGGGATGAGATATATCCTCTTCTTCCAAGCACTCTAATTGGATGCTCCTTCTAATTTGTTCTCTTCGTTTATTATGTTAGATATTGTCCTTGAAGATAATAATATTATTTCCTTATAAGTTCTCCTTTTATGATCCTTTAATAAACTTCTAGAGGTTCCTTAGATTCCTTTAAATAATTTCTTAAACTGTATTTTTCTTCCTTCTTCACCTTAGATCCATTCTGCAACTTCAATGATGTTGATCCTAAGCCTATAATAGCATAGCTTTTGTTGCCTCCCATTTTCACTGTATGAGAAGATAATTTCTTTGATAGAGTGTGAAATCGTTTACTCTTCCCTGTTATATGCCTAGATGCTTCACTATCAATAGTCCATGCATTATCATCATTAAGTGAACTTGTAAGTGTAGCCAAGAACCCTTGACTTTTGAATTCGTTGAATAAGTAGTGGAAGATCTTTTGATACAACTTCTTGTAGTTTTGAATCCCATTCTTATCATAGAGAGAGTAATCATTTTCCTTCAAGCCAACAAAGTGATCTTCAATCTTCTTTGACCTTAGCTCTGATACCATGTTTAGGAATCAGTGTTAGTAGGATTAGGGTTAGAGTTATCTTTCTTGATAACTGCTTGTGAATCACGTTGGCTTATTTTACTTATTTGTTATATTATCTTTCATCAAGCAATCACCAAATTATGTGTGCATGAAGATCACAAAAACACAAGACACAAGATGTAGGCACTTTGCTAGGGCAAAACCCCTATCAACCTAGTCAAAATCTCTTCCTTCAATAGTTTTCTTAGAGACTCTTTAACCTAGACAAAGACCTCCTCCACACCAAGCCAACCTCTCCTTCTTCGATCCAAACTTTGACCTAGTAGCAGCACTTCGACCCTAGCAACTTCGATTTGGAAGCTTTCAGCATCAACAACAACTTCGACTTGGTAGCTTTCAACATCAGAGAGAGAGAGAGAGAGAGAGAGAGAGCAACAACTTCAACTTTGACAAGGGGACTTGGTAGCTTTTGGCATTAGTAACAACTTTGACTTGGTAGCTTTCGGCATCAGAGAGAGAGAGAGAGAGAGAGCGAGCAACAAATTCAACTTTGACAAGGGGACTTCAACAACAACTTAGACTTGGTAGCTTTCGACATCAGAGAGAGAGAGAGAGAGAGAGAGAGAGAGAGAGCAACAACTTCAACTTTGACAAGGGGACTTCAACTTCTGGCATCAGCAACAACTTTGCCTTTGGAAATTTCTAGCATCAACAACAACTTTGACTAGGTAGCTCCTGACATTAGCAATAAATTCGACTTGGTAGCTTTCAACATCAGAGAGAGAGAGAGAAACAAATTCAACTTTGACAAGGGGACTTCAATGTACTAAACTAGCCCACACAAGAGAGAGAGAGAGAGAAACAACTTCAACTGCGACAAGGGGACTTCAATGTACTAAACTAGCCCACATAAGAGAGAGAGAGAGAGAGAGAGAGAGAGAACAACTTCCGACATCAACAACAACTTTGACTTGGCAATTTCAGCTTCAAACAACAACTTTGACTAGGCATCTTTTGACATCAGCAGCAACTTCGACTTGGTAGCTTTCGGCATCAGAGAGAGAGAGAGAGAGAGAGAGATTTCTTCTTCCCTTCCTCCTTGACCAAAATCACACTCCTTTTAGACTCTTCCTTCAACTTCACACTTTTTCCCAGCTTCCAACTTCCAAATATCGAACTATGTGAGAAATATGATATGCTCAAATGAACTCAAACTACATTGTATATATAGCCTTCCAATGAGGTCGAATTGCCTTCGTTGAGGTCGACTTGGTGTGGAGGTGTTGTAGTGGCTGCAACACCCTCCAAAATTTCAGCCCGCATCCAATTTCAAAGCGTCCTTTGATATTTTTACTTGATGTTTGCACACACTTGGGTTCACCCCGTGAGCTCGTGTGAGTCTTTGCTCACACCTTGCTTCATCTTTTGACAGACAACTTTTGCATGTTGATGTCAATATCATGTTTGCGACCATGTTTTGGTCATACATAAGGTCTTTGCTTCATGTGTACATGTTGTGTTTGCTATGTAAACATCTATTGCGCTTACAAATGAAGTCATATACACTATCGCGCAAGCATCATCGTGGTTGTCCAATGATCAATCACAAGTGTCGAGCATGTTGCTCACACCATCGGTCAGTCATGTTGAGAATGTGTGCCTAGATGGTTTGAGTCATCTCGTCATCAAGTTATGTAAGTGTGTGTTTCCAAGTACATGTATGCACCTCTTCACTCACTCATACACTTAGTCATTTTGCTAAAGAATGATGACAAGATCACCCTCTAACAACCAAAACTTTGTCCCATCATTAACTCGATCGACTGTCACCCAGAACAATGTAGAAGAACTAAGCAATCCATTCCAAGTTGTGCTGCTTGCAAGATCGTCAATTAACCTTCCTGCTGGTCAACTAGAGAATTTGACCTGGCAGTCACCTTGAGACTGATTCCCCTCAAAACTTGCGTAGAGGCTGCAGACATTGCCCGTTCCGCTGATTAAGAAAATTGTGCAGTTTTTCCAGCCAACCCACCGGTTAGTCAGCCAACTTCTCACTTGGAAAACTGTGCAGATTTCATGAGCAAGCCCTCTATTACCCAACAGTCCACTTAGCTCAGAAACTGCACAGAGGTGATCAACAGGCCAACCTCCTACCATCAGCATAATTCTTCCCACTAGCAGCTCCTATTTCCCTCCAGGAATTCTAGAGTTTTGATTATCAATATGCCAACAATTGACTGCCGGTTCCCTCCAGGAATTGTGCAGTTTTTGCTTCCAAGGTTCCAACAACCAGCTGCCAGTTCCCTCCAAGAATTGTGTAGTTTTGGCTTCCAGGATCCCGCTGCCCCTCCTTCCAAAAATTATGCAAATTTTGTCTGCCCAGCCTTCCCGCAGCCTGGACTGCTCCTCCAAAAACTTGTGCAGTTTTGTCCTCCAACTGAGCCAGACCCCACAGACAGTGATTGTCGATCCAAATTGCCCGTCACCATCTCCAAGTGACTTCTACGCAGTTTTCACCAGTAGTGCCTGGAGCCTCCATCCCATCTCAAAGCTCGCAACCTTGTCTTCTCTCCTGGTCTCCTGCATCCAAAACAATCATGCATCATGGTAAGCTAGGAGGTTTATGGATTTGATGTCATCCCGTCATGAGTGACTGTAGATATAGGTACACAAACAAACATGGTGTGATGACGGATGGGATGAAAAAAGGGAGTACATGCAGAAGGACATGTTTGCGACTGGACGAAAAAATGATGCATGCAAAGAGACGTGCTCGTGAATGGACGATCATGCAAAGATGTGTTCATGGACGGACGAACGAGTGAACATGTGAGGATGTATTTGCACACAGACAGACGAATGAACATGCACTTTTTTGCGAACATATGAACCTGTTAAGCATGCCAACATACAAGCAAGGAGCGACGTGCGAATGCAACATCAAGTGAACCTAACGACCATCAAAGACTTCGTGCACTTTGCCATGTGGAGGTGAAGTTGTGACACACAATGAGGACATCCATCACCCAACAACACTGTAGCTCGACATGCACACCAACATCAAAATGAGTGTACCAACACTTGTCATATGAAGAGTCATGTGAAGTCAAAAGGTCATGGAAGTCAAACAATCATGAGGGAAGTTGAACAACCACAAGGGTCAGTTTCACCCTTGGCTATAAATACCCCCTCATTTTTACATGCAAAGGACTTTTCACCTTGGCTCCTCC
>APFE030870239.1:28948-58515 GCA_000404065.3 Pinus taeda | reverse complement strand
ATTCTATGGGGCACAGAAATAACAATATGTGGGTAATAGGGGCACAACAATATAAATAAGGGGTATAACTACCATAGTAATGGGGTAATCACTAGTATTATAGGGACCCAACAAGAAATCACTAGGCACACGAACCTCACTACTCAAAGACAAAGCAGACCACTCTCCTGTGATGAAAAGAAAGAGCTGAGGCAAATATTTAAGATAATGGCAACCGAGCCATCATACCGGATGGGACTCCCACACCAAACAGTGTGAGGTATAGTTGGTACGTCATACCGGGGTGATCCCCTAAATGTTGGTGGATCCAGCACCATCAACATTTCTAGCGCTAGAAGGAGGGCCGCTAGTTGTTTATGGCTGAACTTCCTCTCACACTCACTGATCAACCATCTGGTCAACGCAGTGACTCGCACTCCCTCTCACCTACGCACGACTCTGTAGTTGGTTACTTCTCACCTCCCAAGACTGAACACAAAATTCACCTTCGCTTTGTTCGTCCCATCACCGTCCAGTTTTTGAAAGCAGTCGGACTGATCCCAGTCATACAACATCTTATATACACATCAAGGAGGCCAAAAGCCACTCCCACAGGGGTCGTTGTATCGTCAATGGAACAAGTAGTTCTTGCCACACTTGATGGTTTGGCAGAAGCTATTGAAGATGGATAGGAACCTCCAGACTTTTGACAAGGGGAATGAGACATCCTCGTGATCTTGGGCTCAGACTTTGGTACATGAGGTGGAGGGGAAGGCAGTGGAGGAGGTGGAGGTGGAGATGAACCAACAGACTCAGAGTTGGAACCTTTAGACTCTGAAGAAGAGGAGGACGACGACGAAGAAGAAGAGATGGCTGACCAAAATCTAGAATGGATGACTCAGGGACCATTGGCTCTCCCAAGTACTTTGAACAAGATGCCAAAGTGGGCGGAGATAATAAACATCAATTTCAACCCTGACAGCACAGTGAAGGTAGAATATCATTTGGACAACTTCTACCTGCAGCTGCAGACCCTTGAGGTATGATACGATGACTTAGCATGTATATTTTTCCCATGTACCTTGGATGGTCACACAACTGCATGGTATCATAGCCTTCCAGTCAACTCCATACAGAACTGGGGTGCGTTAAAATGCATGTTCCTTGAAAAATTTGCTGATGACAAGACCCCAACCATGTTACTCAAAGAATTGGGAAGCCTAAAGATGGGGGGGAAAGAAAAGGTAAAAGACTTCAATAAGAGGTTTACATGCATATTGAACAAGTTTGCAGCAGACACCAAACCTCATGACTCCATCATTATTGATTACTACACATCCACATTGCTGACCAACATTGCGCAGTTCATCAAGTGAGCTGCAAAACCACACTATTATAAAATTGCGAAGAGGCTATTGTTGTTGAGAAATACCTGCGTGTGATTGGAGTCATCAAGGATGATGAACCAGCAAAGGACTCCAAAGATGCGAGCAGGAAGTCCCAGGTGATGGCGAGTAAAGGCAGAGTCAAGGAAACAAACGATATTGAAACCCTCACTCGCCTCGTCAAGAACTTGACAACAGAAGCGTCTGAGCTTCAACAATGGAAAACGAACACGTCTATAAGCAACCGTTTTCCCAGGTAGAAATAAGGAAGCATGTCGTTAGGCAACAACCGGTTCACTGCAAAAACTACGTAGAGCTTTATGTTCCAGCTCGATTAGTTCGCAAACTTTGGATTCTGTTCACTCCACGAAGAACATCACCCAAAGAATTCTTGTTCAGATTGGTAGAAAGTCGTAAGCTCTATATGTAGTCATACATTTGATGCAAAAAACAAAATGCATGAACAACTGGAAGACATAGATAATGAAAAATATGTTGCACCTGATGAAGCATCAAGTTTCGGGCATGCGGTGAACATGTATCAGTGCTCGCAAGTAGCATTGAAGGCAAACACTGAGAAACAACCCCCAAAGCAAAATGACCGTTACAATCTTAGGAGTAAAGGGCCTCCCCTCACAGTTGGGGAGGCGCAAGAAAAGATGAGACTGCTGTTGAGAAACACTACTCCACTAGCTGCCCCAAAGCAGAAAATGCAAAGCAAGTCCAGGAAGACAACAGCAGACAGGAGTACGTCCATGAGTGGCAAAATGAAAAACACCCCACCGGACAACACGAACATCAGCCTTACCCTGGACACCTCGGTGAGTCTATCACCACTAGATTACAACATTGTGGATGACATGAAGAAAACTCGCATGAACATCAGTTTGTTCGAGCTAGCTAAGATCTAGATTCAAGAAGACATCCTGCTATGTGCATTGGGGCAAACAACAATGGACAACACAACTTGTACCAACAAGGGAGTAAGCACACCTCCCGGATCACTTTCCATTGTGCTAAACACATTGTGTATGGAAGAAGAAAACTCAGGTTGCCCTCCATTCCTGCTCTCATTTGAAGTTTTCAACTGTAATATTCACATTTGCTTGGTTGATTCTAGTGCATCAGCTAACATCATGTCGCTCTCCATTGCGAAAAAGATCAATGCACAATGGAGCAAGACATACGCACAAATCATCCAACTTGATCAGACATCTGTACCATCCATTGGTGAACTCTGAGATGTGATCATCTAACTATCTCATGACTCTTGAGTCCACCAATGCATCAACATTGTTGTAGTGGACATACCGAAAGCATACGGTTTACTACTCAGTAGATACTGGTCCAACAAGCTGAACAGATATTCCACTACAGACTGGTAGCACATGTGGCTTCCATATAAGGACAAAAATAATCAAATCCGGGTGGTATCCAAGAGGTATATGAGGCACAATGTCACTCCCATCAATGGTGAGAATAAACAGTTGGCCTTGGAAGAACTCATGTTTGGCAACTGCCTCCTGGAAACAACGTTGGGGTGTTATCCTGCACGGCCCACTCCAACCCCACCAGACACGCAGTTGGGCCTTCTTCCTTGCCCAACTGATGGTAATGAAGCATGTACAGTACATTGTACCAATAGTAGCAGTAGCAATAACAACAACAGTAGCATTAGTACAAGCGCGTCGAATGGTCTGTGTATAGACAAGTTGTAGACCATGTACTTTGACAAATCAAAGACACAGGATGACTAAGGAGCTAGGTATGTGTTGATCGACCCAAACAACAGGAAGTATATGGTTTCAAGTTGCTTGGAGTTTGAGTACACAAACAACGTTCTTGAGTATAAAGCAATCGTGTTGGGCTTGCAGAAAGTCATCAGCCTCAACGTGGTCACACTCAAAGTGGTAGGTGATTCATAGATAATGGTACGACAAGTATGTAACACCATTCACTATTTGTCACAACATCTCAAAAGTTACCAGAAAGAGGTATGGCGAATGATCTCTAACTTCTAAGCATTTAACATCACTGTTGTACCATGTATGCGTAATGCAGTTGCCAATGCTCTGGGACACACAACTTCCAAAATGTCACCGATTAAGGATAGATTTACTATTGAAATTTTATACAAATCATCTATCCTGGATAATATAACTAACTTACGTGTATTTAATGATGGTCAACAAATACTACATTTCATGGCCAATGCTGACATCTTCAAATATGCAACGATAGACAATGATGAGCACGACCGATCCTTGCAAGAAGAATTTGGTAACAGGAAAGGCCATGTCATCATGAAGGGTGTGGCATCATTAGAGAAGCTTTATGACTTGCAAGAACATTTTCAAGGGCCGAGGAGCAACAAAACCCACAGCTCCACCATGATGCACGAACTGATCAATTTGGGAACATAACAAGATTCAAAGTTTGTCAATATTGACACATGTTGCACAAAACAAGAGTGATAAGCCTTTATTGGCTTGTTCAATTAGTACCGAGATGTGTTCGCGTGACATACAATGATCTAAAAACCTATGACACAAGGATAATCCAACACATCATCCCAATAAAAGAAGGGGTCAAGCCATATCAGAAAAAGCTGAGGAAAGTACATCTGTCACTTGGACCCCTCATACATAAAGAGCCCACCAACTTGTTGGATGCATAGATCATATACAAAGTTCATCATTCTACCTGGGGTTGAAACCTTGTTCCTGTATGCAAGAAGTCCAGGGAAATCTGCTTGTGTGTTGATTTCCGTAACGTGAACCTCGCCTCAAACAAAGACAACTACCCCATGTCGTCTATGGACCACATTTTGTAAATAGTATTTGGGGCACAAATGTTGTCCCTACTCGATGGTTTTTTAGGATACAATCAGGTTTTATGAAGCAGAACTTGATAAACTTAAGAATACTTTCCGTACCAAGTGGGGTAGATGAATGCCATTTGGGCTTCTGAATGTAGGTGCAACCTTTCAACGCGCCATGGACATCGCTTTTCTCAGACTCATTGCATAGAGCATAGTAGTATACCTCAATGATGTGACTGTGTTCTCAAGGAGATGTGATGACCACATACGCCATTTGAAGAAAATTTTTGAGTGATGCCGGAAATACGAGATTTCCTTGAATCCCAAAAAGAGTGTATTCACAATGACTGAGGGGAACCTTCATGGACACATTGTTGCCAAAAGCGGGATCAAGGTTGATCCGGACTATTACACAAATCCCTTACCCAACCAATAAGAAAGCCATGTAGTCCTTCTTGGGCAAGATTAACTTCCTCCAGAAGTTCATATCGGATTATGCCAAATAGTCAAGCCCATGCAGGACATGATCAAGGAAGATGCAGTCTACAACTGGGGCAAGAGGGAAAAGTATACATTCACATGTATCAAGAAGGCTATTGCAAAAATGCCTACACTCTACAACCCAAACTTCAAGAAGGATTTCCTGGTGTACACCTTTGCCTTCAATAATTCACTAACTGCAGTAGTCACTCAGAAGGATGATATGAATGATGAACATCCCATCTCCTTCATGAGCGCAAGCATGCATGGACCAAAACTCAACTACCCCACCGTTGATAAGTAAGCATATGCAGTTTACAAGGCGGTGAAACACTTCAGGCCCTACTTGCTGAAAAACCACTGCATAGTCTACGTCCCTCACCCAGCAGTCCGCATACTGCTTGTACAATAATAACTAGATGAATGAAGTACGAGCTGGATGACATGCTTGCAAGAGTATGATCTTGAAATCAAGCCAGGCTTGCAAGTGCACACACTAGAGGGTGAAGAAGGGCTCACTGGCTAGGAGCAAGAAGTTGAGATGTATGATGTAGGGCGAGCAACACCCACTGAAGACGGAACCTCTTGGTACACAGATGCTCGCCAGTACTTTGAGCATGGCACCGTATCCTCTCACTTTTCCATCAGACAAAAGAGGGAATTGTGCCTCAAATCTTTAACATATCAGTCGATTCATGGAGTGCTTTATAGGAAGCACATCAACGGAGTTTTGCTCAGGTGCATGGAGGCACATGAATTAGAAAAGGTATTATAATATCTGCATGACGGACCTGCTGGGGGTCACTTTGTGGGAAACACCACTGCACACAAAGTTATGCAAGCCTGTTTCTACTGGCCCACATTATTCAAGGATGCACACGCATATGCCCGCAAGTGCTCGGTATGTTAGCAATGCGCCAACAGAGCACGAAGGTCAGCAACCCCACTGCACCTTGTTGCAGTGATCGAACCATTCCAACAATGGGGCCTGGACATCATTGGGGAAATTTTCCCACATTTGTCAAAACAACACCGCTACATTCTAACAACAATTGATTACTTCACGCGGTGGAAAGAAGTAGTTCCACTCAAACAAGTGAACAACCAGGAGCTCATTAGCTTCCTCCAACAGAACATCATCTCACGCTTCAGCATTCCAGCATCACTTGTTTTGATAATGCAATGCACTTTTCATCTTTAAAACTTTATGATTTTGCATTACAAAATGGTATTGTGCTGAAACACTCATCTAACTACTACCCACAGGGTAATGATCTCGTAGAATCCACAAACACAAACTTATCTGCATAATCAAAAAGACCGTTTACTCTAAGTAGTGCAACTAGCATACTTCCCTGACGAATGCATTATAGGTTGACCGCGTAACACCCAAGCCCTCTTTGAATACCTCACCATACTTCTTGGTCTATGGTAAAGAAGCCATCCTTCCACCAAATATCTACTTGCCTGCACTTCAGCTATCCCAAGAATCGCAAGGCAAGCCTTGCCAGCTAGTTCAACGTAGGATGGATACACTCCACAATCTTCAGGAAGAAAGGATGAAAGAAAAAGAAAAGTTTACACTCCACCAAAACCGTATCAAGAGATGGTTCGATAAAAAGTCTGCAAGGAAAGCTAACTTCGGTGTTTGTGACTTGGTTTTGAAATGGGATAAGTCCCATGAAGACAAAGGCAAGCATACGAAGTTCTAGTCCCTGTGGATTGGTCTGTACATAGTCTATGAGAAGCTTGGCCCACACATGTACTGTCTGCAATCACTTAACGAGAGGATTGACATCCTTCCTGTCAATGGTCAAGACTCAAGAACTACTTCCAATAGGCCGGGCCGAGCCCTGCACCATGTATATAGTCTGCTTGCTACTTGTTGTTTTCATTTTGTTTGCCTTGCTTACTATTTTTTGTTTTTGTTTTGTTTGGTTTTCTTAATACCTTACTATTTTTGTTTTCTGGAAATAAGTGATGCCATCTACTGAGTTCTGGATTTTGAATGAGTATGTGGCTGAGATATGAAGAGACATGTGACATTGCAACACTTGGCCAGTCTTGTGTCCATCTTCTCTGTGCTTGGTTATAACCTTCAGACGATGAAGTCTTGACGGAAAATATGAGTCATTTGCAGGGGAAGTTTTGGTCCAACCATGAACCTGTGTCCACACTCAGAAGCCTCATGCTTGTACTTAGCCTTCTGCTATGTGTGTTCCAAGTCATCCAACTAGTAGAAACGAAGAAGGGGAAAATCTATACGAGCAAACCTATGTCAGATGTATTACATGCTTCTTTGAGGGAACAACCTCTTCTGCTCTCAATAAGTCGAGATCCCTCTTCTACCCCAAAAATAAATAAGTGCTTATGCACAGTCCTCTTAAAAAATACAAAGGTGAAAGAAGAGAAAGGCTTCCTGCGCAGATAGGTGAAGCATGCAACTCCACCAAGGTACTGTCCAGGCTCACTAGCAGTGGAGCAATGTGTGTGTTCTTACATGACTCCGCTGGGGTACTGTTCAGGCTTGCTGGTAGTGGAGCAACACTAGAGATGAAAATTTATACTCTAAAAATCTTCAACTAGTGAGCTAAACTGCCCATCCCGATTCAAAACACTGATCAAGCTGAAATTGTATTGTGTTTGCCTGAGTTGGCAAAAGGGTGAACCATGTCTATCCATGGGTTAAGTGGGGTAGCCAAAGTAACCCACACAACCATACAATACTCCTCGAAAGACCAAGGCCATATACTATTAATGAACCAAAATAAAGAAGTTGGATCTCTACTAGTGTGTTGCCAAGTGTTGTAGCAGCTCCAAAATTTTAGCCCACATTGAATTTCAGAGCCTCCTTTGAGAGTTTTACTTGATGTCTGCATGCACTCGGGTTCACCCCGTGAGCTCATGTGAGTCTTCGCTCACACCTTGCTTCATTGTTCGATAGACAATTTTTGCATGTTGATGTCAATATCATTCTTGCGACCATGTTATGGTCATACACAAACTCTTCGCTTCGTGTGTACATGTTGTGTTCACTATGTAAACATCTGTCACGCTCACACATGAAGTCATATACACTATCGCGCAAGCATCATCGCGGTCGTCCAACGATCAATCACAAGCATCACGCATGTTGCTCACACAGTCGGCCAGTCATGTTGAGCATGTGTGTCTGGATGGTTTGATTCGTCTCATCATCAAGTCATGTAAGTGCATGTTTGCAAGTATGCATGTGTACCTCTTCACTCACTCACACACTTAGTTTTTTTGTTGAAGTTTTGAAGATTAGATCACCCTCTGATAGCCATACCTTTGCCCCGCCATTGACTCGATCGACTGTCACCTAGAACAATGCAGAGGCTGCAGACCTTGCCTACTTCGTTGACTGAGAAAATTACGCAGACAGGCTGGACAGACACCCAGTGCCAATCCCTATCTCCCTCTGAATTTTTCACAGTTTTTCCAGCTAGCCCACCAGTCAGCCGACCAACTGCTCACTCGAAGATCTACATAGATTTCATGAGCAAGCCCTTTGCTACCCACTAGTCCGCTCAGATCATAAATTGTGCAGAGGTGATCAGCAAGTCAACCTCCCAGCATCAGCGCAATTTTTCCTACCAGCAGTCCACTGCCAGTTCCCTCTAGGAATTGCAGAGTTTTGATTGTCATGCTCCTAGCAGCCAGCTGCTGGTTCCCTCCAGGAATTGCATAGTCTTTGCTGCCAAGGTCCCAACAACCAAATGCCAGTTCGCTCTAGGAATTGCGCAGTTTTGACTGATAGGTTCCCGCTGCCTGCTCCTTCCAAGAATTGCATAGATTTTGTTTGCCCAGCCTTCCCACAACCCAAACTACTCCTCCCAAAAATTGCGTAGTTTTGTCATCCAGCTGAGACAAACCTCGCAGATAGTCACTATCGATGCAAATTTCCCATCACCATATCCCAGTGACTTCTGTGTAGTTTTCACCAACAGTGCCTAGAGCCTTCATCCCAGCTCAAAGCTCACAACGTTGCCTTTTCTCCCGGTCACCTACATCGGAAACAATCATGCATCTGAAACACTCATGCATCATGGTAGGCTAGGAGGTTTATGGATTTTATGTTGTCCCGTCATGAGTGAGTGCATGTACAGGTACACAAACAAACATGTTGTGACAATGGATGGGATGAAAAAAGGGAGTACATGTAGAAGGACATGTTCGCCAACGGACGAACAAACGATGCACGCAAAGAGATGTGCTCGTGAACAGATGATCATGCAAAGATGTGTTCGTGGATGGTTGGATGAGAAAACATGCGAGGATGTGTTCGCACAAAAACGAACAAACAGACATGCACTTTTCACGAATAGACGAACCTGTTAAGCATGCCAACATACAAGCAAGGAGCAATGTGTGAATGCAACATCAAGCGATCCCAATGACCATTGAAAACTCCATGCACTTTTCCATGTGGAGGTGAAGATGTGACACAACATGAGGACATCCATCACCCAACAATACTGCAGCTCGAAATGCACACTAGCAGCAACACAAGTGTACCAACACTGTCATGTCGAGTCTTGTCATGAGTCATTTCATCCACATCTCTACTGTGGGCCATACTATCAATCAATGTAACATAACGTGGAAGTCCAAGAGACCCACTTGTCATATGAAGAGTCATGTGAAGTCGAAAGGTCATGGAAGTCAAACAGTCATGAGGGAAGTTGAACAACCACAAGGGTCAGTTTCACCCTTGGCTATAAATACCCCCTCATTTGTGCATGCAAAGGAATTTTCACCTTGGCTCCTCCCACATAGCCTTGAGAGTCTGTAATCTTTTCTCTGAGGAGTAAGTAGTGGCTGCAATGCCCCACCCATGAGGTTAGTGATGTATGGTGTAATGATGTGTCTTGGAACTTTCGCTTAATTCAAAATCCTGCTAACAGGCCAAAACATTTTCACACATGTGCTGTAATTGTTGTAAGGCTAATCTTGAACACTTGTAATACATGTTGCTTTAACCTTTGTTGTAATACATATATGTTAGTGAAAATGTGTTGTATGAGTTGTTAACGCTGTCCTTCTCGTGTTTGTTACCTCCCTGGACATCAGACAAACATTTCACGAAAACTTTTATAACGACCGTTGCACTCTTGCGGATTCCTCCGTTGTGTGTTGTATGTGTTATCTTTCTTTGCGTGTTGTGATTTCCGCATCTGTGTGGACATCTCCTTCGGAAGCTATGCACTTCCTGTTGTGTTGTGTGTTCCTAACAGAGTTGGGGATTCCTCCCATCTGATTTGGGACTCACTCCCACCCTCTCCCTCTGCGGTGAAAGAACCATTGACACAAGTAACATTAGCAATCACCAGGCACACGAACCTCACTACTCGAAGACAAAGCATACCACTCTCTTGTGCTGACAAGCAAGAGCTAAGGCAAATATTTAAGATAATGGAAACCGGGCTATCATACCGGATGGGACTCCCACACCAAATGGTGTGAGGTCTAGTTGGGACTTCATACCGGGGTGATCCCCTGAATGTTGGCATGTCCAACACCATCAACGGGAGGTTACATAATTCATTTTTTACTAAAAAATAATTATTTTTACATTTTTAGAAAGCCCAAGAAGGGTCTCATAAAATATACAATGAATCTTTATTAATCCTAGGAGTCCAAAATTGGGACTTTGAATAATAAAATGATGACCCAACCATGAAACCCATGCTTTAATAAGTCATTGTAACAATAATAAAAATTCTTTTGACAAATACATTTTATGAAGACCGAACCTAGTTACATTTTTCAACACCCCAAGCTCCATTAACTTACTCCTTCCCAACCAATTCCTAAGACCCTCAAAACACAAAATTCAAGAACAATAAACAAACAAGAAGAAAACCATTGAAAACCAATAACAATATGACACCACAAACAAAGTGGTATGACCATGCCATAGACACACAACTGTGAATGTATAAATAAATATAACAATATATGGTTACCTTCCCTTGTTGTATTAAGCAATCTACCTTGTAACTAAACAAATCCATGTCATCTCTCAAGGGAATCCAATTCCCTTGAAGGATCCAGTTATAACTAGAAACCAACTATTATACCTGTCAAACACATGTTCATGAATCTAGCACATATCCACCTGATGTCAGACAAAATCAAGGTTAAGAGGATTTATTGTGTTCATGCAAAGCACTCATTCATTTGGAATTGCGGCTTCCAAACATAGCCCAAGGAATTCTCACCCAATTCCTTTATTTTATCTTTTTACCTTGTTACAATCTAGTCTTACTATGTATTGTGATATCACCCAACTATTAGTTATATAAAGACATCAACTATTACCTTGTCACACTAATACCAAGCATGTTTCCCTACAACTGCTCACACATGTCAGTGACATGTTCCAAATATCAAGACATCATGTATATTAATTTGAAATCAACCTTTACCAAGATGAAAAGTCATGTTATAATCCGCAATCAACTTACATTCATTAATCATAATACTACAACTAGCACCCGCTTGCATTCAAGTGCATATCAACTGTCTCACACACATAATGTGTCAGTATAACCATCTTGAAACAATATCATTCCTTTATGCAATATTATATACACATACCCATATCATGCAATTAATAAAACATTAAAGAAAAATATAGATGCCATAATAGATCCCAAACACTCAAACACCAAATAGAAAACATAATCAACCATTCAAGCACCAAGTAGATGACATAAGCAAAATCATACCTTAATGTATCTCAGGGGAGGCTATCATTTGTGCACAATCAATCTATATTAGCATGATATAACTTCACAACACATCAACTCAAACATAAATAAGTTCATGATAAGAATGACAATAACTAGCTAATATGTTCACATCATAAACTGATAAACACTTTCCATTCATGCATACCAATCACATATGCATAATTAGTCTAAATTAGTATGACATAATATCACCAATAGGTCGAATCATACCTAAATTTCATAACCCTAACTATATGAATAGGCCAATCCAAATTAGCATGATACATATAACATCAATATCCTAAATGCAATGACCATAATCATCATGTGTATGACCACAATGCATGCAACAACAAGTTGCTACCATTCATGACTATTTGCCACATGCATATGACCACACTGATTAACTAGCATCTATCATGTATGTAACCATTAAATAATAAAATGACAAACATGTATATAAACCTAATTCATATAACAATCCATTAACTAACATACCTCCATACGAAACATACAATACATATATGATGATCTATTCTTACCCCGAGGTCCATTGTTGTGACCTCGCTTTCATGATCTGCATCTCTTGCTTCATCTCAACCATTACATCAACATCATAACATACCAATAGCATCACGATGACACAAAAACACAACAATGACTATCACAATGCATATCTTACCTACTATACATGCATAACCATGACCATGACAATGCATGCATAACAATATATAGACATTGACATACATAACAAATGCATATACAACCGACATGCATTCATGACAAACACATCCTAACAAAAACAACATCAACTCCTACATTTCAACACAACTATAACAATGATCACTACCATGCATACATAATAAGTACATATACAACCTACATGCATGCATGACAAACATCGTCTGCCAATCTAGTCCAAGTGTTGAACCATGCTCTGATACCACTCTATAACACCCTCCTTCCACATTTACCCATGTTAACCGGTCCGCTGGAGTAAACATGTGCTGAGAGGCTACTATGATGTGGTTCAACTCCCCATGTACAGTTAGGGAAGTGGAACTGTTGAAACAAAACCATTATGACCTTCCACACATGCTACAAAACCTTCTGGAGCCAACCAACCCTTCCAGGTGACCAACCCCTAAGGCAACTTGACATTTCACTGATCTGGACCCCCAACTACTCCATGACAAGGAATGCGTGTGATTGAGGCCTTCCAGTCATTCCCACAACATGGGCATGCCAACGAACTTGAATTCTATGCCACCTTTTCAGGGCCAGGACTCAGGCCATTGCCCATAACTTCATGAAACATTCAGAAATGATAAATCACATTGAAACAAAGATACTAATGAAAACACTTGAGCAATGAATTGATTGGACCCCTACTAGCCATGACAGACATTTGGTCAAACATATCACAAATATGTAATCTATAGGGCATCACAACAGGTTTGAGCAAAAGGTTTCATACTTATCTGAGATTTAAAGAAGCATTGTTGCTTTATCACACTAGCTACATTATCATACGTTCATTGTAAATTCATTTGCAAATCAAACATGATGGAAACCATACATCAAGTCTGTCATAAAACATACGCATAACCAACATATAACCAACAAAAATAACATGGATATAACAACCATAATAGCCTCATATAAACCAATATATTTACACATGAAATACGAAAGAGAGAGAGCCCTTATTAATGAATGCAAAATCCAACTAGGTATGGACTTCAATGAACCACCCAAAAATAGATTGGCTAAATCAAATATTTCTTCCAACTAATCACTCCCATGCCATATTCCAAGCATGAATGTGGGTGTCAAACCTAAACCATACAAGATTTCCACAAGCTTTACCGCAATTCCCACCGATCACTAGGCCCTAAACAAGCATGGATGTCATCAGATTTCTCCACCTACACCATGAGGAGTTTTCCTGTCTCCTAGTCTCTATGATTTACCATATATCCCGCCATACAACAGTCGAGCATTCCTAAGCCTAATAAAGACTCCACCCTTCAGTCTTTACCGTATATACCTCCATTCATTGGTCAAGGATTCTTAGGCCTGATCGAGGGCACACACCTCTAGGATTTACCATATATTCCACCATACAATGGTTGAGGATTCATATGCCCACCGAGGCACACAAAATATGACTTTACTGCAATCCCAGTCCAGTTCAAGGATTCTTAGGCAATGTGTTCTTTCTTTCAGAGATCACCTCACTCAGTTTTGAAACCATCGAGCAATCCACCTCAATCGAATAAAGAGAACCCATCACACCATGGCTATTCAGAAATGGCAAGGCAAGGCTGAAGAACACTGTCACACTTGACAAAACCCATGCCAATGACAACAAGAGAACCATTTACACACACACATGTACCATGCATGCCAAATATAGCAAGGAAATCACACATGCAAATTGATACTTGCAAATAATCCTGCTTTAGCTTCTTGATCTTTCTATTCCTTGCTTGATCCTTGCTTCCTCTTTTCCTTCTTTGTTTTCCTTGATCAAAATTTGAAGTTCTACAAGAAAGTCTAAGTGTCCAAGAGTGAGAGAGAGGGAGAGAGAGAAAATGGAGATAAATCCACCATAGAACTGTAAAAAGCTCGTGAGTTGATCCTCAAAAACCTTTTTATTAATGAGGCCTTTGTTTTCTTCATTTTCCATTATTTTCCTTCAATTTCCTCCTCACATGCAACTTGTGACCTTTCACCTTCCTTTTCTCCTAGTTTCCTTTATTTTCATAAATAAAATTCCAATTAATTCCACTTTACCTTTCCAAATCCTTTGTCATTGCTTTTGCCCATTTCCTTTAGCCATAATAACCAAAATGAACACCCACTAGGATGTTTTCTCCAACATTTAACTTGGAATACATGTCCCATGACCTTGGTCTTATATTTTTTTTACATGAGTTTTTGGCCAGGGATGTTACAAGAACTACCAAGATGTGGAACCATTCTATGTCATAGGGGCATGTGGATAAATGTCAATATCAACATGGATTAGTTGCACCCACATTGGAAGAAATGGTCTCCATTGCATTAAGTCCCTCCATGGGACGATGAAACTTCTATTCAATCTAACTCCTAATGAGTTGTTTTCCCTAGTGAAGGAGCTACCCTACTTTATTGACCTAATAAAGTTGGATGTTCTAATGTTATGAATTCTTCAGCTTAGTGTTTGTTATCCAATTGACCATCACCTGCTCAATGTAGTTAAATATGTGTTCTATAGGTTCCAAATGCTTAGCTGCCTCTTAGATAGCTAAGAGATGTGGAAAATATGGTTGAGGTAGCTTTATACAAGGTGCGAGCCATGCAAGGTGGAATATTTGATTTAAAAAACACCCATCCACATCATTAGTGATGGTGTAAGGCTTGTATTAGAGTGGTTTGAGCGTATAATAGGGCCATAGGAGGTGTTATTTTTTGCAAATTCCACGATACCACATCCCCACCTACCACTTCTGTTGAACCCCATGTTGTTTATGATGTTTCATGTACTTGAAATTGGAATTTTGTAGAGTATCATGGACTATTTTTTTGTGGTGATGGATCTACTAAGAAAAAAGTACTTTATTAGACTTGATTTAAACATAGGAGGATTCTTCATGTGTAGTTGCAAAGGGAAGAACTATGTTAATTGGACTTAATGGCTAGAACCCCAACCACATCTAAAAAGGGTTGTGGTTGATAGAGTTATGAAGGACTTTGTTGTAGCCATGTTGAACACAAGGAAGGATCCTTATTCCACGTGCATGGATTTTTGGAGTTGTACATCCTTAGGATATGCTTGTTGGTTGCTTCTATCTATCCGTCTATTTAGGGCTGTAAGGCAGTCAATTTTGTCAGTTTGAAGTCCATCATTGACCACAATTTTGACTAGAAAGTACTCAAGAACATACTATCCCTATCTAAATTATTAATCCACATGAGCTTGAATGAACCCAAACACACTCAAAGAATATCTTAGCAATAGCCTCTATTGTGATAGCCTTCTTATAGTGTGTTAAAGTGGCTATCTTGTAGAATTAATCATCAACCACAAATACATGGTAACTTCCATGCTTGGTAGATGGAAAGCTAGAGTTGTATTCCATGTAGATGGACTCTTAGGTTATATTTAGGATAAGTAGAGGAATGCACAATCCCTTCTTCTTGATGGCAAGTTTGGTAATGGAATAGGTAGTGCATAATATGAATTAAATATAAACATTTGGTCATAGCCTTGGCCTATATAATTACTTTTGAAATATTACCACCATCTTATCCATTTCAAAGTACATTACCATTTAAATATAATGCACCTCCAAAATGAGCTTCTCATGCTCTATAGAAGGAACACAAAGATGTCCCATATGGCTTAAAAATTAAGGCCCTATAAGGGGAAAAACAAAGGTTCAGTTGTTTTGATATCACTAACTAAGATTATCTATATCTCAAAATGAAAGTAGAAATATAATGGAAACACAATGAGATATTGTAAAGAGCGTAGTAATACAACGAAATCCAAATTTATTTTAATGGATGAAATAAAAAAACACTTTAAAATGTAAAGCAATATAAAGTAGCTCAAATGGTGGTAGTTTATTTGCGAATAGAGATGTGTTGAGTGCAATAATTTGTTGGAAGACATTAAAAGAGGACAAAACTACCTTCTAACATAAAGCATGTGCACAAATCCTAAATATCCAAAAGTCCACCCTTAAAAAATGATGTGGAAAGAGCACTACATGCATAGAGGATTCTATTTGATATGCTAACTTCCCATTGCAACAACATTTTCACACAAAATATGCTTAGCCTATTTCTAGGACCATTGCAAATATTAATCCATGTTTTATGCATTTGGTAGAGCACCCAAGAGAAATATTCCATGGCCTAAAATTTTATGGCTTATGTCCACTTCCAAAAGTGCAAGTGAAATGCCCACGAAAAATGCAGTAGAATTGCCAACATGTAGAAACACTATGAGTGAGATGGATAGGAATGTTATCACTAGTTTCAACCTTGATCAATCATCCTCCCCTTGGAAAGTAATGGTCTCCAGTACACAAGGTTCCTCCAACAAATGGGGAAGCTTCTACTAAGTTTGACTCTTGATTAGCCAATTTATTTGATGGAGGAGCTACCATACTTTTATGAAGTGATAAAGTTGGACGTTTTCTTGGTAGGTGCCATTCATCATAGTGATCATGATCCATCTAATTTTTTCCTTCTCAATGTAGTTGGGATTAGTTTAAGGATAAAATTCTCAACCACATCTGAGGTGTCCAATAAAGGTTGAAAATATGGTCAAAATTGCCCCACATTAAATACAAGGTGCCAACTAATGAAAAATGAATACTTTACTCAGAATCATTCCAACCCATAACCTTGGTGAAGGTGTAAGGATCTTATTGGAGTGGACAAAGACTCTAATAGGGTCCTATGAGGTTCTCCTTATACAAAATCACCCATGTGTTGTCTCACAAATAAAACTTGTGCAAAACTTGGTGTTAATGGTGGCACTACTTGTACTTGGTGTTGGCTTTATACAAATGATCATGAACTTGTTATATGATGTGTTGGATCCATTAAAATTTTTTAGCCACTCTATTAATCTCATTTTGAGCAAGAGAGGTTTTTCCTTATGCATGTGCAATGGGCATAACTACCTTAATAGGGGTCAATGTAGAAAACCTCAAGCACACTTGAAAATGGTTATGGGCAATAGAGTTATGAAGAGATCTATCATAGCTATATCAACCATAAGTAAGTATCTCTTCCACGTGGATGAATTTTTGGATTTTTACATTCTTTGGACATGCATAATCACCATATCCACTACCTTTGTCTTTCTATTCGGTTGGGGATGGAAGGAAGTTGATTTGATTGATGTGGTGTCCATCGTCGATCCTTAATTGTTGATTGTAGGTTCAAATATTGCATGGAAAATACATGTTATAATATACTTACTAATGTCTTATCAGGTATTTAGTTGCTTATAAATACATTTGAAGCACCACCATTTTCTTCTCCACAGTAAATTACAACACAATCTTGCTATAATGCACCTCCCAAATCAACTTCTCACACAGATTTGAAAGAAAAAAAATATGGCTTTGATGGCATAAAATTTAATCTTATATATGAAATTTTAAGATTAGACTAGTGTCCAATAGGTAACAAATAATTTAGGGTTGTTTTCATACAATTGAGGCCACCTAAAGTTCTCTCATACGGGAGAGTTAAGCAATATTTTCAACACACACCAAAGGTTGATTGAGGAAATCTACAACACAATTACTATTACCCTTGTATATTTGATGTTCTATTTGAACTATGACAAGTACATGGGACACTTTTGTTGATATTTGTTTTGTAAATTTCATTGCATTTGCATGACTTGTAGGGGATTTCGACCAATTTGTATTATCATCTTATTTTCCATAATGTAATTCTTCCATTGGCTGCATGCTAACACAATAGAGTACATCTCCCTATCATAGGTAGGGTATGTCCAAACCACATCAAAGAGTGTCTCCCTATGATAAGCCACTAAATATCCAAGTTGAGTGAGACCACACCAACAACATAATATGAAGCATATATCTTAATATCGAAGTGTTGTCGCAAGTCTAGTTCACTGAGTATTAATGTCAGATAAAGGTGGTATTGGCATGGCCAAAATGAACTTGGATTTAGCCCCAACTTTAGCCACTTGGATAAATGTTTTGGAGAATTGGATAAATACTAATTCCATAGATAATTAGCTGTATCTAGAACAATAGTTTAAAGTGTTTTAGTCTTTTTCTATAAACAATAGATAAGATGAGAAGACCTACTTGTAGTCCCGGTTTCCTCTCGTCTCCTTTGTATCGATCCTGTCGCTCCTTCTCGTACATAATACGCTTGAGAAGTACCTGTAAACATAACAAAAAACAAAGGATCGATCAAAGAAAATTATCTATTGAATATAAATGAAAGGAATCACATACAATTCACACATATAAGCATTATGAAACAATACAAATATATGGGAGAAAGGTTCAAACACTTTATTGAATAGAAGAAGGAATTACAACCATTGGTGTCTGATTCAAAGCCATTCCTCCAGCTTGGATCCCATCCACATCACATCAAAAGCATGACAAACTTGTAGCATTACAATACTTGCTTCAAAGCCAAATCTCATAGCAACATAATCTCCTTACAATTCAACATAATCCAGCCCCTGATCACTTAGATGAGTGGTCAATTTATAGGAAGATGAAGGAGGTTTTGTCACAAATGGTGGCATTGAATGGCCTTCCATTCTTAGAATTAGTTCCATGGAGGAAGGGATGAGAGGATAGGATGCACCTTAACTCATTCCTCATCCATTTTTGAGCTCATAGGAGTTGATAAGTGAGGGAACCTTCTAGATGACTCCAAAAGATAAGAATATTCCCCAAACCCTATGTGAATTTCGCTCAATCTCGCCCAGTTCAGGTGAAAGGAAGCCTAAGTGCTTCGCAGATCACCTTGGCATGGAATTACCTGCTCTGCAGTGCACCCTTATAAGGGCTTATCTGTGCTGGTCCCTCTAGAGGCTGTTTTTGGATGTCTTCAAGTCATGGAACTATCTGGGAAGGAGACATTCAAAGGGGTGACTTGTTTAGGGCATGTAGCAACTGAAATTAGGGTTTGATGAGCCCTAAAACACTAATCTGGATGATGGGATTGATGTGCCCAAATGGATATGTAACAATAAAGGCTAAGCAATATGAGAGGACCATAAAATGAATTTGTGATAGAAGTTGTGAGGCCTAAGAAACTATAGAGATCTATTAGAGTAATTAGGGTAGGGAAAAGGTGAATGACTTGGTCTTGGATGGATCCACATGAAAACTGTGTCCATCCATGATGTATCCTAGATTATAAATTATCTATATGTTGAAAAAACATTTACTTGGATTAGCATATAATTTATGTTATGTCATGGTGCTTAGGACCCTTTGAATTTGTTGCAAATATTCTACCCAAGTTCTGTTGAGATAGTAATCTCCTCTAAATATATGAGCACAAAAGTATTTGTAAATGATATTGAGATATCATCCATCATCCTCATGAGTGTTTCTAAAGTGTTATTCAAGCCAAAATTTATTAACAACCACTTGAAAAGACATTTAGAGTTGAAGGTAGTCATCAATACATTAGTTTTCTTAATTGGTACCTAGTGGTATCCTAAATTGACATCTATATTCATAAACAATTGCCACCCTTGTGTTGATGAAGAATATCATAAATCCAGGGTATCATATGTCAATTATTTATTGTGACTTGGTTTATAACTCTACATGAAATATAGAGTTTCCAATTCCAATCTCTCTTTTATACCAACATAATTATGCTCTTGCAAGATGAGGAGGTTGGTTGAATGTGGCACTTTGGGATGAGCTCTTGAATCTAACATTTGGTTTATTCATTTTTTAGAAGAGAGTGTTTATATATATATATCCATTAAATAATTAAGAACCAAGTATCAAATCCATTGGATTCTTTACCTAGTAGTGTAGAGGAACCCTTGTTGTAAAAGTAAAATTATCTTTGTATTCTTCTTCTATATTGTCCACCTGCTTATGATATGTAGAGAGACACCATGCAAATATTGTAGTCATGATAATATTCGATTCTCTTCATGATTGAATCATGAAGAGGACAAATATTATTATTTGAAATATTGTCTCCCTACACTTCTCCATTGAGATTAAGGAAATGGTGGTAGTATGAAATACATGTGGTACCTTGTAGAGCTAACCTCCCAAAGTAACAATGAAACTACAAGGCCCAATATCCTTAACAACACAATGTTTCCTTGTATAAAATTTTCCTAAAATAGCACCACAAACTTCAAGTAGGGTAACATGATAGAGTACCTCGTCTTTGAAGGAATCAATCTTGCAGGGTAGGTGACATTGTCAATTGATGTAACTGCCTCATCCCTCACTCAACAAACTAATGGTGTGTGGCGGTGTCAATAAATACAATCGCTTTAATCTTGAGTGAGATTAATTTCTCATGGATACATTTGTTGATAATGTATTATAACAAATTCCCCTTCACCCATGTATTTGAAATGAATAGATATTAACCTTCCTCTACTTCCATCGACTATTTTGGTGTGATATTTGCAATTGGGATAGTAGCATTGGGTTTTGCATGAATGATGCACTTCCCCTCATTTTGCCTTGAATTATAATCTAAGCTAGAGTGTGACTCTAAGGCTTTTATCTCAAACAATAATGATTTCCTGAAGTGACATTGTTTGGTGTTTTTCCAGAGGATTTTGTCGAACTCACACTACTTTCTAGTGTCCTACATATTCTTGATATGTCTCTTATTTTCTTGTAGCTTGGGTTGGTTGTCCTAAGCTTGTCTATTTATATTCTATTATTACTTCCTAGAGTTAGGGATCCTTTTACAATGTTTTTGTTGTGGTGGATTTGTAGAGGCAATCTCCCACTCTTTTTTTTCCTGCTTTTTGTTCAATTTTGGGAACATATTGATAACTAGCTCTCATTGAGTAGATGCTTAAGAACACTATCACTATTTAGATGTGCTTGTCTAGGCCATTGTTGTACTTGAGGCTAAACTACCACTTGGATTCTTTAACAACTATATTAAGGAATGGAATATATTGGTGTGCATTGGTACCACTAGTCTCTTTTGGGACAAATTTATCCATATCCTATACTAGTCATACATTATCCCCTAAAATTTCCTCACCTATGCTATTTTTGATAGTTACACATGAATACATCACTATTGACATGCAAAAGCCTTGTATCAAGCCCATTTCCATGATCTAATAATATCAAACTTGTCGAAATGAGACTAATCAAGTCCTAAAATTGACCAAAAGTGGAAATCATAGATATTGCGCTCATTATTTCCATACAAATAGTGTAGGTATACCATCCAAAAGTCATGTTGCTCCTTAAAATCACTAATTTTGACCCCATCAATATGTTTGAGTTGTTATGGTGGGATGTTAGTTACATGTAGTACATGTTAAACCCTAATTGCTAACTTTAACTTTGATCCAATCATATTTAACCATTATAAGTAAGACAAAGGAAAGGGGGTTATCCACTATCCAACTAGAAATAAAACACTTGAGTTCACTCCATCCATTGATCCACACAAATAATGTTATGTTGTTGGAATGTTGATAAATATTGAGGACTCCTTCCTCTTTATCTCGTATTTGTTATTTCCTTGCGTTATTCATCAACCAAGGAGGGAGTCATAAACACACTTTGACTATTTTTTAAGGCCATCATTATGCTTGAGTTGTTATGGTGGGACATTAGTTACATGTAGTGTTATACCTTATTTGCTAATTTTAATTTTGATCCAATCGTCTTTAACCACTATAAGTAAGACCATGTCAATGGGATTAACCACTACCCAACTACAAATAGAACACTTGAATTCACTCCATTCATTGATCCACACAAGTAAGGTTGTGTTGTTGGAATGTCATTAGAACCTTGAGGACCCCTTCCTCCTGATCTCATTTTTATAGCTTCTTTGCCTTATCAACCAAGGAGGGAGTCACACATACACTAAGGAAGCCAAGGGCCCAATCCAAGGAGGGGCTTTGGAGCACATTTGAATTTAGCAAGCCCATTCACCATGCGCTAATTGTTTGTCTTCTCATTATGGTAATGGAATATTGACATTCTTTCAAATCCTTTTATTCATGTTAAGCATATTTTATTTCATTCTTTGGCTTTTCATGTCATATATGAAGTAGGGTTTCATGTAAGTAAATAGATATAAGACTTTTTTTTAGCTCTCCTACCATTTTTTCATGGCTCAATCCAAAATATTGAGCTTAAGGGGGTTTTGTCTATCGTTATGACAAAAACCCTTGTTTCTAAACTCGTTTAGTGTAAATTTATCCCTAGTTTTTTGCATTAATTTGATATACTCCAATGTTCCTACACATTTTTTGGGCTATTTTTCTATTCTATGTTTAGTTTTAATTTATTTTAGTTTGTTATGTCCTTTATTCCTTTAAATAATCTCCCAATAGGGTTCTCTTGGGTTAATAGGTGGTTGGTGTTGTACTATATTGCATTTTTAGGGAAATATTGTAGGTTGAGAAAAGACTCCCCAGGGTTCTTGGTATCTTCCACTTTTAGGATTTATATTTGTTAGATTGCATATTTTTTATTTGAAATATTGATCTTAGAACCTTTTATTGCATGAATAGACTTGGGATGTGCTTCATGTGATAAGAAATTTGGATCAAGAAAAGATTCCTTCATGCATTATTATTTGTCTGTTTTATTGTTTCTTGTGTTAGGTATTTATCTTTGCTTTTTCTTGCTAGTTCTTCACTTATTTTTCATCTTTGAACTTTTGTTTACTTGCTTTTATAAGAAGATTTTTCTTTTAGAAATAAAATTTAATTTAGTTGAAGAAAAGAACATCTTTTATTCCTTAGTATTTGACTTACTCCATTCAACTTTCCATTTTGAAACTTGCATACTCATTTAAATCCTAGTCCATTTCCAAGTCAAAAATATAAGTTTTTAGTTGTTGATTTGAATTGGTTAATGCTCATTTCTAAATAGAAGGTTTATAAGGATAAAGAGAAAATTCCTTTTACTTTAGTACTTGTCTTCTTTTAAGTTAACATTTCAATTTCAAGTCTCATTAATTGCAAGTATTTTTTTTAAGCATTTATTTTTTAAGTTGGTTATACCACAAGTACAAAAATTTCACTTCCTAGTGCATGAATCCAAGCTCAACCTCAAACTAACCTCTTAATTTAAGACATTAAATCCCCATCTGGGGCCAAAATAATTTTATATTTAGGTTAGGGTTATGGTGATAGAGATCCAAATATTTTGACATAACCATTCACATATAAAACATAGGTTTTGACTAACTAGGGAACTTCAAATCCTTTCTATCAAATACAATCAAGACTCATTTAGTAGTAGGCATGCTCTTTGGAGTGGATATTACCAAGGTTGGTACTATAGGTTTTATTGAGACTCTTAGCTCTTTCAATACTAAATATCCCCCAATTATTTGATTTCAACTTGAAGGTAAGTTAACCTATTGCATGTATCTACAAAGAGATAACTTAGTGACCATTTTACTAGGTTCCTACTCAGATAGCTCTTGTAGGCGGGAGGGAACCTGCAAAAAATTTATATGGTCCATTGGGATTTCACCACCCTTTTTCTCTTAATTATAAATATCTCATTCTTACCTTTTATGCTAGGGTCTTAGGAGGCCCTTTCTTACTATCTATACTCTTTCTTTAGTGATCCCTTCAACCATTTAGAAGAAAGAGTCTGTAAGAGTCCTAGTTTAGGCTTGTTGGAGCACTTTCAATTTATTTTGCTGTAGTCTTTTTTTAGGGTGGAAACTACAATTAGGACTTGGCATTGTAATTCAAACATACATAACACCACTTGTTGCACCACTTGTGCACATAGTATTGTTGTTTAATCACTTCTTGCTTAATTGTTTACTTTTGAATATATTTATTTGTTAGATTAATTGTATTTTGAGAGACATATTTTAATCCATGAACCATTTGATCCTTGAGTAGAATATATCATACATTTTGAATCATACCTCCCTTGAAAATTTATAGTCACGTCTTATCTCTTGATCAACAAATTAGAGGTGATAATCATAACCCTTCCATAGACTCATTCTCTTCACATTTGAAAAGTTAATCCTCTTAAAATTCATAAACCTTGTCCCCTTTGAGGCCATTTAGTTCATGTGTTCATGGAGTTAGCCTCCCTTATACTAGTCTACCTTTATTTTCCATGAATTTAACCAATGTTCATGTCATGGCAAGGGCTAATACAAGTCAGAATTAACCTCAAATCCAACTAAATTCTCCTTATCTTATTTAAGTTGAATTGACAAAATTTAATCAAACTTATAAATAATCTTATTCAACATAATGCTACTTGCTTGGCCATGCTGACTAAGTCACCCTCTCATATTCCTGAGTTCGAGGATCATGGTTGTGAGGTCCCCTCCAATCATATAATGTCATTCTATCATTGGTCCTCGTCCAATAATATCATGAATTGAATTTATTAGACTTTAGTTGATCCAAATTTGATAATTATATTATTTTCCATGCATCTTAATGCTTTCAAGGTAGAAAAAACAAAGAAATTAGCTTAATAATGGGACCCAGTTTGGAGAATTAGGGCCTGGAACCTTTTGACGCTACTTTGAGGCCTTAAATAAATTTTTTTGGGGTAAAACTTGTTTTCTTAATTAACACACCCCTAACACTATTATGCACATATATAGTTTTATGAAGGTATAATAAAAGGCTTAAATCAGAGCTCAAACACAAAGTTATGCCTCCTAGAAGTTGACTGTAACAACCCACCCCACATTTACTAGCTTTGACCTGCCCACCAGGGTAAATATGAGATGAGAGTTACTATGCAAGATGCACTTAACGAAAGAGGGGTCCATGTTGGGTCCCTATAATAATAGTGATTCCCCCATTACTATTGTAGTTGTATCCCTCATTAATATTGTTGTGCCCCTACTGTCCCCATATTGTTATTACTATGCCCCATAGAATCCCTATATTGTTATTTTTGTGCCTTTATATTATTATTGTTAGGTCGGCTTGGTTATATTGTGACCCCTTAGACTCCTATATATAGAAAGGAGGTTTTGTCATTTGAATCATCGAAGAATTGTTCATTTGTGTAATGTAAAGGATGTTGACCCCTCGAAGAGGCTGAATTATAAGGCATTGATCTATCTTTTCTATCTTTTTGTGAGCTGGTTTCATAATATTTGGTATCAGAGCTTTGGATTCTAGGGTTTTGCTGCTCCAAATAGGTCGTCGTGGAATTTTCACTATAAATTTTTTTCTGCGACGTTTTAGAAACAAAAAAAAAACCCATTTTACAAGAAATGGCGCAAAACCTTGGGTTCGAATTTCAGACCTTTTCGTGCTATATATATGAAGATATGATCTGAGGAAGTTAGTCTTTTTACAGACTCCTGAATTACTTGGGAAAGTCGTCATAAATTTTGTTTTGAGCATTAGATTGAAATTTCATAAGAAGTTACAGAAATAGGACGGACTGTAGTTTCCTGTATATATTTTTTAGACCCGAAGGTCAAAATATTGACACGTGGCACTTCATACAAATTTGCTCTTCTTAAAAGGTATATAATCAGGTCATCTTGGTAGATTGTGCATAACTCTTTCTTGGAGAATCTAAATTCAATCAAACTAGTGGCATTGAAAAGAGGACACAGAGGGCTACTATAGGTCGCAATTTCAGAACTGGAAGATTCGAAATTACAGAGATACATTAGCTTCAATATCGAGTGTCTACAAAGTGAAAAAAGGTGCTTATTTTTTTAAATATTTTCATAATCTTGGTTTGAAAAATTAGCTTGAAGGAATTCAAAGGGAATAGTGAAGCATTATTATCGGTAATTGATGCCTCAAAGAAAGAAAATGGAAACACCTAGTAAACAACCTGAAAGCTCTAGCATGACTCATGAAGAAGAGGAAGAAATGCTACATGATGTATCAAAATTATGAGACCAAGTGCAACAAATGTCACTCTCAGAAAAGCTAACAGAAGCTAAGATAAATGGCGTGGAATCTAAGATAAATGGCGTGAAAACTAGGATGAATGGCGTGGAAGCTAAGATGAATGGTGTGGAAGCTAAGATGGATAGCATGGAAGCTAAGATGGATGGCATGGAAACGAAGATGGATGACATGGAAGCTAAGATGGACGGCATGGAAACTAAGATGGACGGCATGGAAGCTAAGATGGATGGTATGAAAACATTGTTACTAGAAAGGCTTCCTAATGGAAAAAAGGTAGGAGAGGAAACTCATAATGAGAACAAAAGGAATGTCAATCATGATTTGAAGAATGAAAACATGGAAGATTTGAAGAAAGATATTGAAGGATTGAAGGAAGGTTTGACAAAGTTGCTACAAGAAAGGCTTCTTAATGGCGAAAATGTTATAGAGGAAAATCATGATGAGAACAAAAGAAATGTTAATCATGTTTTCATAGACTCTAACATTGGAAAAAAGAACCACCATGTTCCAAAGATCGATATGAGGAAGTTTGATGGCAAGGATCCCGTAACATGGATACTACAGATGGAGCAATTTTTCGATCTCCATAATGTGAAAAACACACAAAAGGTACACATTGCAACTTTATATTTGGAACCAAACTAGTTTGTATGGTATCAATGGCTTTGCTCTCGTAAAAAAATTGTGAATTGGGCAATTTTACGGAAGAAATGACAGCACATTATGAGGATACAAAAAACAACACTTTTTTTAGCCAATTGATAACCTCAAACAAAAGGTTCAATGAGGGAGCACATTGAGGACTTCCAAAAATTGAATATAAGGGTAAAAAATATTCCAAAGGAGCATAGGATTGATATGTTCATAGAGACTTTAAAGGATAAAATCCAACATGAGGTTTTCCTTTGGGAACCTGACTCATTGGAGAAGGCTTTCAGGTTGGCAAGAAAAATGGAAAGCAAAATTATGGCAACAAGGAAGCCTACCACTCAAAACTATAAGGATGGAAGTGTTGTTTCCCCCAGCCATCCACAACTTACAAGGTTGACACCCCAAAAATTGGAAGAAAAAAAAAGCAAAAGGGTTTTGTTATAGTTGTGATAGCAAATACACTAAAGGTCATAAGTGCGCTAAGAAAAAATTATTTTACGTAGATTGTGAAGAGGAGGAAGAAAAGGAACAAGAAACACCAAAAGCAGAGGATATACACCAGGTAAAAACCCTAGAGAAAGAAGAAATGAATCCAACCATATCTTGTAATGCATTGGTTGGAATTACCACTCCTCAAACTATCAAGATAAAGGACATATCAAGAAGAAAAAGGTAATAGTGTTGATTGATTCGGGAAGTACCCATAATTTTATTCATTGTAAGATAGCGAAGGAATTGAATTGCTTCTTATATCCAGCGCCAAAGTGTCAAGTGATGGTTGCAAGTGGAGGAACCATAAATTGCTCTGGAAAGTGCCATAATATCAAGCTATCCATGGGAGAATGTGTATTGAATAACCCAATTCTTTCCATTCCAATGGGAGGTGTTGATGTTGTACTAGGAGTCCAATGGCTACAACCCTTGGGTACAATAGCTTTTAATTTTGAAGAACTTTTCATGAAATTTTCTGCGGATGGAAAGAAAGTTGAATTAAGGGGTATTGCAGGGAAACCAAGAAAGATAATAAGCTCTAACGGTATGACAAAGCTTCTAAAAAAGGAACAATGAGGCGTAATTGCACAATTATGTTCGCTAGATGTTTCCACATTGAAATCACCTATTTCTCCATGTCTCCAAGACGTCTTGGACAATCATTCCAAAGTATTTGAGACTCCCAAAGATTTCCCACCTATTCATGATCAAGATCATGCTATTCATTTGATTCCAGGAAGTGTTCCTCCAAACATCAGGCCGTACATATATCCTTATGCCCAAAAGAGTGAAATTGAATGTATGGTTACAGAAATGGTAGAGGCTGGTATAATTCAACCTAGTCGAAGTTCTTTCTCTGCTCCAGTAGTATTGGTGCACAAGAAGGATGGATCATGGCGCATGTGTCTGGATTATAGGGAGCTCAAAAAGCTCACTATTAAGATAATTTTCCCATTCCTGTCATTGGATGTATTATGGATGAATTGCTATGGATCAATTTACTTCACCAAGTTGGATCTTCTTCGGAATCGTCAAATTAGAATGAATTTGAGACATTCCAAAAGCACATTTGAATCATGAGGGTTCTTATGAATTTTTGGTCTGCTTGGCCTTCCAATGCACCTTCTACATTTCAAGGTTGATGAATTCATTTTCAACCCTTCCTTAGAAATTTGTGTTAGTATTTTTTGATGATATACTAATCTACAACAAGTCTTGAAAGGATCATGTTGAACATGTTGATAGGGTGCTACAACTATTGGAGGAGAAGCAATTATATGCAAAAAGCTCCAAATGTTTCTTTGGAGCATAAGAGGCGGAATATCTGGGTCATATTGTATCTCATGAAGGTGTTAAGGTATATCCTAGCAAAATTAAAGCCGTTAAGGAATGGAAGATCCCCACATCCATAAAGCATCTGCGAAGATTTCTCAGTTTAACAGGGTATTATCGCAAATTTGTTGAGAATTATGGGAGAATAACAACACCTCTAGCAACATTATTGAAGAAAGATGCATTTTCATGGACTCCAGAAGAAACAAAGGCCTTCGAACATCTTAAAGAGGCAATGTGCCAAGCACCGGTCTTAGCTACACTGGACTTCGCAAAAAACCTTTTATTGTGGAATACGCAATACTACACCCCAAGCTATTTATGAGAAAGAAATGTTTGGCAATACTACATGCACTAAGAAAATTGGCGACCCTACCTAATGGAAGACACTTCAAGTAAAAACGGATCATGATAGCCTTAAATACTTTCTAGAACAAAGATTATCCTTTGAAGAGCAACAAAAATGGGTCACAAAGATGTTGGGTTATGACTTTGAAATCATCTACAAAAACCGGAAGTAAAATTTTGTGGGTAGATGCACTCTCAAGAAAGGATGAGGATGTGGAAACATTGTTGTGTGCCATTTCTATTATCCAACCAGATTGGATAAACGAAGGAACGGAGGAATGGAAGAATGACGAAGAAGTGTGGGCACTTATTCGAAAGTTACAACAAGATTCCAGTACATCTGATACATTTAGCTGGAAAAATGATTCATTATGGTACACAGATTGCTTATACCTATGTAAGAATTCCCAACTCAAACAAAATATTCTTATGGAATTGTACACTTCTCCCTTAGGAGGGCACTTAGGATTTTTAAAAACTTGCCACAGGGTTAAGAAGGAATTTTTTTGGGTTGGCCTTAAATCGGATATTCAAAAGTTTGTGGCGAAATGTTTGGTTTACCAACAAATAAAGTTTAAACAATTAAGACCCTAGGCCTATTACAACCTTTATCCATTCCAAGCCAACGTTGGGAGGAGGTTTCAATGGATTTTATCATAGGTTTACCCAAGTCTGAAGGAAAG
>APFE030870239.1:10592-27742 GCA_000404065.3 Pinus taeda | reverse complement strand
CTAATATTGTTATTTTTGTGCCTTTATGTTATTATTGTTAGGTCAGCTTGGTTATATTGTGACCCCTTAGACTCCTATATATAGAAAGGAGGTTTTGTCATTTGAATCATTAAATAATTGTTCATTTGTGTAATGTAAAGGAGGTTGCCCCCTCGAAGAGGCTGAATTCTAAGGCGTTGATCTATCTTTTCTATAATTTTATGAGCTGGTTTCATAACAGTCCACATGTCCAAAACTTGTTGCAAACACCTAGTGACACATAACCACACTGTTATCAACCTAACTTGAACCAACTCTATTACCTTTCAGTTTAGTCTCCTTAAATTTAACACGACTTTCTCTTTTTAGCAGTTTTTTGGGTCATAAACTTCCAAGGCCATTTTGAGGGTGTAAATGACATTTTTAGGGAAAGTAGAGAGATCGTGAAAGTGAGAAATCCATTTAAAAAACTTATTGCTCCACCTCCTCGTGGAGATATTCAAAACGGGCTATTATGATAGTCAAACAAAGATCGTATGCCAAAGCTACGAGTGTGGGAAGTTGGAGGTCCAAATTACTAATTTATGTAGACACTTTGCGGAGATAGTACCTGTAGGTTCTAAATACATATCTGTTCACTAATTCAATAAGCTTACTAGAGAATCATCAAGAAGGTTCTATGCCCTCTCCACATAACTGTAATAACACTTATTAGTCCATGCATTCATTAGCCATTCATTAATTCATCAAACATGATAAGAGCCATAGAAGTTATACATCATCTAACCAAATAATAAACATCATATAAACCATGAAAAACAATCCATAAACATCAACATGATATCCATCCCAAGTGCTCATATATCATTATAGGAAACACCTCATATTAACATATGAAAATGCAAACCAAGTTAGGGACTTCCATGTACCACTTGACCATAGATTGGGATAAACCAAATGTCTCTTATAACTAATCACCCCTGCGCGATATTCCAAGCATGAATGTGGAATCTCATGGAATAAACCAAAATAGAACCAAGCAAGTGCTTCCATGGGCCAAACCACCTCAACCCTCAACCACAGTGATTCTGCCTCCACAGTCAAACATCACTAACACCAACTATATTTTTCTCTAGCCAAGTTGTCAAGGGCTCCAGGAACTAACAACTCAACCCACAGTTTTCGCAGGGCTCCAAAGCATTTGTCTAAATCGGCTCCAAGGACTAGTAACTCAACCCACTAAGGGCTCCATAGCATTTGTCCCAACCTATGCTCTAGGAGTATTAACTCAACCCAAGCTGTCTAGGGCTCTAGAGCATCTATTCCAACCCACAACTATAGGGAAAAATTGAGAGCCAATAAGAAAAACAAGCAAGTGGAAAAACCCACAACACCATGGATATATAGGAAATGGCAAGGTAGGGCTCAAATCACTGTCAATCCATGCAATCATCCATGCCAATAACAACACATAACCAGATAATCACATGCATATACCATACATCCAAAAATGAGCAAGGATATCATACATGCAATTTGTACTTGCATGCAATCTAATTGTAGTTATTGATCCCACTATCTCCTTTTGCTTCATTTCTTCTTTTGCCTTCTTTCTCCAATCCAAGTGAATACTAGTGTGCTCCAAGCATGCTTCAAGAATACTCTAAGTGTGCTAGAGTGTAAGAGAGAGAGTGAATTAATTGAGAGAGCCAATGCCAAAAATTGACAAAAAACCATCAACTGATCCTCTGCTACCTTTTTATTATTGATGCCTCTATTTTATCTTCAATTTCCTCCTCATGCAAATCTATGACCCTTCATCTCCCTTTTCTCCTATTTTCCTTTATTTTCATAAATAAATGCCAATTAATGCCTTTTTGCCTTTTCCAATGCCTTTTCTATTTTCCATAACCATTTATTAATCACTAGTGATACCCATCATTATGTTTTACCCAACATTAAGCTTGGAATACATGTCCCATGACCTTGGCCTTATTTTTATTTACATAGGAAATGAACCAGGGGTTGTTACTTTGACCTATCTTGATTAACCACCATAATTCTAGAGGATTACACATCAACACTCATAATTCATGGAAACGGGGCTAGCCATGTGAATGTTATGAAGAAAACTCTAGAAGGGTCAGGTTTTGACTCATGTTGAGGGTTGAATGGGTCAAATTTAACCACTAGTTAGCTATTGGGTTGTCTTATAGCTGGGCCACTAGGAGGAAAATGGGTCCCATTCTATTTCAAGTGCATTTTGTTCTATAATAGGGAAGAGTAACTAAGAGTGGACAGGGAGAGGGAAGAATAGAGAAAATTTGTGTTTTGTAATAGCCCATTGGCCATAGGTATCAGTGTGTATTTGCATTGTTTCCATTCAAAGAAAGAGAAAGAAGAGAAACCTCACCTTCCTACTAGGTTTTCTCCTGAAATTTTTCCCAAGTAATATCTAATTTTCATATATCATATTAGTATTAGAGCAAGTGTGGTTGTGTATTTTGTGGGAAGTTTTAGCGGATCATATTAGTTTAAGGAGAAATTCATAAAACCCTAGCCATGGCTGAAGAATATATTTTTAATAAACCTCGAGACCCAGTAGAAGAGAGATTCTCAAGGATGGAAGAGTGGGTTACATATATCAATTGTAATATGAATCTCCTTATTGTTGTTCTGTTAAACAATATTGGAATTAGAGAAATTGAAATTCCAGTTTAGAGGTCAGATGAGAGAGAAAACTAGGGTATCAATAAGAACTAGAGAAGGAGTCGAAGAAAGAACCCAACAAAGAACAACCTAGTTCAAGTGTTGTGAACTATTCTTAGTCCATATTCAAGATGGAAGCCAAGGTCAACATCAAGCTGTATCAAGGTGAGATTGACACTTTGAAATTAAATAATTGGCTACAATAATTAGAGGTTTATTTTTTTTCACCTCATAGAGGAGGAACTAAACTTTTCATTTTCTTGTTTCAAATTAGAGGGCCATGCCCTGCCTTGGTGGGAAATCCATAAGGAAACCCATACGCTAAAGGGGGATCCTCCAGTGACTAAGCGGGAGGATTTGAAAACTCTCAAAAAGTCTCATTTATACATTATTGGGTATATAGGGTGTTAGCACTCAAATCTACCTTAGGTTGAAATAAGGTAAAACTCAAGGCTACATCAAACCATGCTCAGCCTCGTAGCTAGCCCTACGAGGACAGGAGAGGGCTCTCTCCGGGTCAATCTCGGCAAAAGGTAATCGATGAGGTTCGAGATGACTAAATTGGTAATTAATTTTAGGCTAGGTATGAAGTACAAGGAGTTTGAAATTGATTTTTGGGGTTTTTGTTGAATCAACGGGAAAGGCAATTTTGGGTGCGGGGATGAGACACAGTTTTTGCAAAGGTCTACTTGGGGTAAGGTAGGCGATTGTCTTGATGCTTTCAAAAAGAATGAATGCCTAGATCTGATTGGTGAGAAGTTAAGGAGAGGAAGAAGCTTTCAAGGATTCTCCATAAATAGATGAAAACATGAAAAATCAAACAAACTTAAAGGCAGAACATAACAAATTATGGATTCTACCTTAACACTTCATTTGTTCAATTGAAGAAGATGAGAGAAGGAAAATGATACACATAAAAACTTAAAAATACTGAAAGAAGCACACCATCAACACATAAAGCCACATGGATCCCAAACAGTATTGCAAAACCCCGTTCTTTCCTTTGCCAAAAATGCGGAAGTGAATGTACAATAGAGTGTCAGGCTTTCCCCAAGAGTCCAACCCTGAAAATGACTTAGAAAATACATAATATAGGCAAGCCAACCCATTCCCTTTCCTCTAGGGGTCGAGCTCATCATCCTAGGAGTTGTTTCAACCAATTCTAATCATGGAACTGAAATCTAGGCATCCAAAACAACTTGCCTCTAAATGAAGGGAAACTGATCCATACATTAATTTTTTACTATTTTTTCAATGGATCATCAAGAGCAAGTAAATAAGTGCCAAATTTACATCATGTACATCAAATTACATCAATCTGGGTCAAAAATGACATCAAGAGGTGAAACTGGTCATAACTGGCTGAAATCTGAGCTGGAAAGAGAAAATTTGACCAAAAATCCCTATGCACCATGCGCCTTTCAGCTTACTTTTGGGGGACGTCCTGACATTCAAATCAAGCTCACAATATCTGGTTGGAAAGCCCTGGATGTATGCTATCTATCCCAAGTGGAATTTCTCAATTTGGAGCTCATTTTCCCCCTCAAAATGTCATTCTCCCAGAAGTACTTCCTGCTGGTGCAAAAGGTGGCAGAAAGGTGATTTTCATGGTGTTTTTGGCCCTTTTGATCATCCAGAACTTGATGAAATGCCTTGGCCATACTAGAGCATGCATAAATTACCATGGAAAATACAAAACTATAAATATTTCGTCCAGCAAGGGTCCCAATCATAAGTGCGCGCATCGACGCGCTACGCATTGAGCTGAAAAACCTGTTTTGCAAGCCAAAACTTTCAAAATGACAAAATCTTCTCCGAAATTGCTCAAATTCAGAGCGAAGACCCTCCATTATGTATTATGTCCAGCCAATGGAGCCTCGGCCAAAATTTGGAGTGGATCGGGCTTTTTTTGCCGATTTAGTGCTCTACTCAACCACCTCTTTAGAATCTTCATTTTTGCTTTGCAGACATGCATACGAGCCCAATAATGAGTTTTCATATGACGAAGCATGTCTTTGTCTCTATTTACCTTTGCCAACAATTTCTCCAGATGAGCGTTAACACGGATAAGCATAGACTCTCGATCAATCGGTGTCATATCACCAGGTCTCTTTCGAGCCAATTCTCAATCCTCACGGATTTGCCGCAGCTCATCAAGTTTATGTTCATCCTCTAGCTATTTGTTACGTTGCTCGAGGTAGTTTATCACCCACTTAGCCATCTGTAATTTCTTTCTCAGCGAGTTAGTCTCAGCCTTTTGCTCCTGGATGATCTCCTTTAGCTCCGAGCTAGGAGAGCTCGCATCAACATCAATGATAGTGAAATCCGTGTCTCGGCCTCCCGAAGGACCCTCATCATGCATAGGCCTCTTGGCCCTGTCCTGAATCTGTACCTGTGCTGAAGAAGAAGGCAAGACCCCTTCCACATGATGTGGAGATAATACTCGCTCTGCTGATGGAGTCAACGAGACCCCTTCCAACCCAGGTGGAGATAGTACTTGTCGTGTAGTGAAAATAAGGCCATGTGGCCTCGCTGGTATGTCACATACGATGGAGCACTTATATGCTTGGTCTCAAGAATTTTTGGCTGGTGTGAAGGCTCTCCCTCATCATGAACTATCTCGGGAAGCGGCTGTGGCGTTGTGAAGAAGTCATGGGAGATGAAATCCTCCCAAGTAATGCCTTGTTGTGTCAACTTATGTACCACTATGATTTTGATTAGCACGTAATGATATATACTTCTATGCTGCTGTGCTGGGGTCTTCTTTTGTACTAAAAGCACCATCCTCTCTATGTTGTGACACATGAAATACAGACTATTCATCATATGTAACCTGGTGAAATGCATCAACAAACGAATATGGTACGCATAGAGATGCGAGAATCTGCCCTCGCAACTGAAATACCGAATGATGAGTTTCATCAATGGTGCAAACTCATCCCTCAGGAATTTGAAAGGAAAAACTGTGCTCAAGTTTCTCATATCCCCAGGTTTGATGTATGGGTCATAGTAGAATCTATCTAACTGCTGGCGTTTGTTCCATTCCTCTCCTACATTTGGTATCTCGGTGGCCTGAGCAATAGTCTCTGGTGACAAAGTGAAATTTACTCCGGTGAGGCTTACACGACCATCATGTAAATGTAGAACAAATAAACGAACTAGTTCATGATGATGCTGGGTTTGTGAGATCATCTCACAGTATTGTAAACATGACCGACCCTAAAAACAATCCATTGCAAGCGGGCAAGCCTGCAATTGAGCCAAAGAAGTAGGCTCCTCCCTGACATGCTGACCACTTTTTCCACTTTTGTGAGGCGTCCGTGGCACATTATCCTCAGCTGTAGAATCACTATCATACTCCTGCTCATAGACTGAATCCGTCTCTGACATGACTTTGAAAACAAGATATCTGGAATATGTATGCTGATATATAAAACAGTGTGTGCAATTGAATGCAAACTTCTTTTTTCTCTAACAATGTTGTGACCAAGGGGAAAAGAAAATGCACAAGGGAATATTAGGAAAGGGAAAACATTAGGGAATTAGGGACTTTGGAAATAAAATGTAATTAGGAAGGGGAGGGGAAATGTAAATATAGGATTAAGGTTTTAGGGTTTGGGATATTAAATAGGATTAAGGTGTTTTTATAAAGGTGGGGATTAGGATTTCAGGGATTGTAGTGTAAAATTAATGAGGGAATTAATAAGGAAGTATGATGGGTGAATTTGGGAATGAGGAACAAAGGGAAATGGGGAAAAATACAACCTTGGTAACACACTGTTTTCAAACCCTACAACACTTTTATATTGACAAAGGGAGGCTTTCAAAATCTGATCTCCACGGAAATCATACATGAACCCATCACATTCACCATTAAAAACAAAGCAAAGGTAATGGAGGCGAGCCTACCTGACAAGTTTATGTGAAGAGGAGGCGATTTGATGGGTTTTCAAACTATTTTCAGGCTTCAAACTATAAGCATCACGCTCATTACCCAGTGCGCCACGCGCTCCCTATGCGCCACGCGCTTGTAAATTTACACTAGCGATTTGATCCCAGTGCGCTGCACACACCCAATGCGTCGCGCACCTTCTTGTATGGGTCGCGCGAGTGAAAGTTGAACCAATCTCCACCAAAATGCACAAACTTCGACTTGGAATGATTTTCTTCACCCTTGGCATGCATAATGATTTGAAAATTCATTGAAACATCTTTATAAAGACTCCAATTTGATTTTTGCTTGGTCCATAACCCACTTTGTAATGTTTTGCCTTTGACACTTTTTCAGGATTAATAGACTTCTGACTTTTTGGTTTCCTCCTTAAATTTGGTTGAAATAATGATTTTCTTTGACAATTTTTTGCAGGGATAGCTGTGATAACCGTATATATGGGTTTATTGAAGCTATATAGCCGTATATATGGGTTTGTTATAGTTTGGGTCACAACCATAAATATTTCTAACTTCACATTGAAATTTGAAAAAGATCACTTAAAAAGATGTTTCAACTTTTTCTCAATTTGGTATAATCAATTAATGGGTTGAGATTCCACTTTTTATTTCTTATTAAATAGCGATATATTCTCCCTTGAAACATTGATAATATTGGGAAGTTGAATTCAAATGTAAATGTCTTTGAAATTATCAAAATTTAAAAATCTTATCGGCCTCTCTTCTCTTTGTACATTTTAGGGAAATTGCTAGTTATAATATCTCCTTGTTAACCTTATCTCTATCATTGGTTTTTCATTTTGACCTAATTCTTTACCTTTTACTTTACCATCATCTTTTTCATATCTGGTATTTTATTGTTATTTTTTATTTTATTAATTTGTTAATTTGGCTTTCTCTAATTAATATTTGTAACTTATCGTTACTTTGACCAAATTTTCTTATTAACCTTATTCTTTTAATTAATATTAACTAGTCATATTGTTGATTATATTGTATTCAATTCATTTACCTCCTTTTTTTGTCCTTTTTACTAATCTTTTAAATTTAATCTAATTTAATTTATTCCTAAACTAAGGATTTGATTTAATTATATAGTATTATTATTACTAATCTTAGTTGACCTCTTCTTTTATAGTTTTAATTATTTTTTTAGTTTTCAATAACATTCATCAAATATCCTTACATCCCTTAACACTCACATTCTTGATGTATTTATTCTTGGCCTAGCACTCATTGTATCAGAGATATAGTTTTCTGTCACTAAATATGAGTGAAGTGGTTGCCTGAAACTTCGACATATAGTGTTGCAACATCATATTCCAGAAGATCTCAACAACAACATAGTTATATTAAAATTATAATTATTGTTGTGACAAATTGTTATAATGGAATATCTTTAATAGATGTTGATGATGATGATGATGATGATGATGATGATAATGATTACTTTCCACTAAGACCAATGTACTTTATCAAACCTTAAGAAAATAATAAATTAATTAAGACTCTCTAATAAATCATGCATATTGGTAATTCACATGGGTGGGTAGGTGAGCGATCTGGCAAAACGTCGTTCTAGGGTTTCTGCAGAGTCTACAACGGCAGATTCTCATATACCTCTGCAATCATGCCTACAACACCAGAAATACGATCATCCATATATGATAGGAAAGTCACGAGTATCATGAATCCCCCCTAGGGGGAGGACGCAGAGCCTCCCCCTAATGAAAATGAAAATCGGCAAAAGAATGAGGAAGATGCCAAACCAGAGGAACAAAATGAGGACAACATGTATATGAACTCACAACAAGCCAAAATAGATGACAAAGAAAAACCCAAAGTCACTTCGACCACCTGCAAGCCAATAGCGACTGAACGTCCGAAGATAGAACTCCCAAGTCACCGAATCAATGCTCAAATACAGTATATGAGTGACCATGCCCTGATAGGCAAGTTTATAGGACTATGGCCAACAGAGAAAGCGTTGTGTGGCTGGATAGAAGCTAAATGGAAATCGAAAGGACACATCACCCTGCAGCTGGGACCTAAAGGGTTCTTCATGGCCATATTTAACTACTTAGAGGACCGGAACAAGGTCATAGATGGAGGGCCATATTTTTTCAACGCAGTCGGTCTGTATCTCAGGGACAGGATCGAGCGTTTCAACCCTGATAAAGAAGACCTCAACTAGGCTCCAGTCTGGATATGTCTCTACTCTCTCCCCTTGGAATATTGGGACAAAGCTTCTTTACAAGATATTGGGAATGGTCTTGGAGAATTTATCAAAGTTGCAGACGAAACAAAACTCCAAAGATACACCTCCTATGCCCGAATTTGTGTCTATATGCACCTCAACAAGGCACTTCCGGATGTGGTAATTCTATACCATGACGATGTTGAATGGGTTCAGTTAATTGACTATGAACATGTTCTGTTTATATGTAGAAGATGTCATGCCCTAGGCCACTTATTTAGGGACTGTCCTTTAAATCAGAAACCCTCAAATCCATCTGCACCCGATAAGCCTAATTTAGATGGCTTCTCTAAAGTCGTCAATCGTAGGAAAAGCCACAAGAAACTGGCTTCAAATCCTAAGATGCCTCAAGCCAGCTCTTCCAAGCCCTCTACGAGCAATAGCTTTGAAGCGTTGGCCCAACAAGATGATCTTAACTTTGAAAACCCCGCTTCCTCAGAGAGGGAGCTAGAGAAGGAAAAAAATTCTGCCATGTAGACTCCAAGAAAATCCAAGAAGATTCCCTGCCTAAAGATCCTTTCCCCTCTGACCAACAAAAAGTCCCAGCTTGGAATACCCAAGGAATGGAGGTAGACAACTTGCAGCCTGATTCCAGAATAGCAACAGAAGCAACTAAAGGATTAAATGAATCTCAGCACATGGAAGAGGAACCAAAAAGCATAGATATTGGGGACCTAGACATTCTAGGCCTTGAGCAGGCATGCCAAACAAAAAATTATGACAAAATCCCAAAAAGACAACTAGAGAACCTGGAAGTGATCCTCTCACGAGCATAAAGGAAAAAATCCCTAGGCATTTAGATTGGTGGCCTCCGGGATGGGAGACATATAACCAAAGATAAGAAAAAGTGTGGAAGGAAAATAGATCTCCAACGAACAATCTGCATCGGGGAAATGCTAGTGGAGTCAGGCAGATTCTCCAAGCTTACAAATTACTACAACTCCCTCCCAAATGTTACTCAATGAAGCTAATATAAGGGAATATCAGAGGGCTCAATGGCCCCGGGAAAGGAAGACTGATTAAAAATATAATACTGCAAGAGAGGCCACAAATCCTATTCTTGCAAGAAACCAAATGTAATTCAACCTCTCTGGAGGCCTAGCAATCATTTGAGATGCTCGTACCATTATTCTCAATAACATCCATGCTAATAAGCATTTTATTCAAGCCACTTTTCACAGCACAGGGACCAATATACATGGTCATCTAACCAATGTGTATTTTCCCCAGGAGGCTATGCACAAGATAAAAATTTGAATACCCTTTCGACAGTCAATACTGAAATATCGCATCTACTATGGATCACTAGGGGTGACTTCAATATGATAACCAATCTGGAAGAAAAAAGGGGAGGTAGGAACAGATTGGATAAGGAGGTAATAATCTAAAATAATTCATTCAAAACAACTAGCTCATCGACATGCCATTCAATGATGGTCTTTATACTTGGAATAATAAAAGAGCATGTTTGCATCAGATTGCCTCTCGTCTAGATAGATTCTTACTATCAGAGAACACAATCCATCTAGGAGGAGACTTCTCAGCTTCATTTTTTCCGCTCTTAGGATCAGATCACTGGCCAATCTCTCTTCAATGGTCTCATCCTGGTAATACAACCCGCAACCCATTTCACTTTGAGGCTTTTTGGATTTCACATCCGGATTTCAACAACCTAATAAGCTCAGAATGGAACAATTTTTCTCCTCCAAATGGCACAAAAATGTTTCAATTTCAGTAGAAGCTTAAACACCTCAAGATTAAGATCAAACAATGGAACCATTCTTATTTTGGCAATATTCTCCAGGCTCAAATTACCCTCGATCAAGATATGAAACGACTGCAGTAGTGGATTATTACAGAAGGCAGATCAGATGACCTATTAGAACAGGAAAAGTATCTTGAGTCTCATATTTCAGAGAGGGAAAAACAGGAAGAAACGCTCTAGAGGCAAAAATCGAGAATAAGATGGCTTAAGGAAGGAGAAAAAAACAGAAAAAAAATTTGCAAGACTGCCATCCAATGAAGAATGAATAACAACATCACTCATATTCAAAATGAGTAGGGGGTAAAGGTGGAAACACATGAATAAATCGAACGTGAACTTCTAAACTACTTCAAGCAGGCTCATCATGAGCCACAAATAGACAGGTCGCAAGCCATAGAAAAAATCACCAGGAACATTCCAAAAGTTATTACAAAGGAGCACAACCAACTCCTCCTCAGGCCTATTGACTTACAGGAGGTGGAAACTGCAGTTCGTCAATTGAAATATGAGAAGGCGCCTAGCCCTGACGGTTTCACCTCTAATTTTTTCCACAATTTCTGGGAGCTGATTAAAATGGAAGTCTGGCAGGTAGTTGAGGAATCGAGAACTTTGAGATGGATGCTTCCAGCCATGAATGCTACATTCATCATCCTTATTCCCAAGAAATCTCAACCCAATATGGCTGACAAATATAGGCCTATTTCTTTGTGCAACGTAATCTACAAGATTGCCTCCAAAATCATTGCTTCTAGACTCAAATCGCTGCTCCCTCTTCTCATTTCGCCTGAACAATCTGGATATGTCGAAGGAAGGCAAATTACGGATGGAATCATCCTTACTCATGAAATCATCCACTCCCTGAAGCACTCCAAAAATTTAAGTATGCTCCTTAAAATACATCTTTCAAAATAATTTGATAGCTTAAGCTGGTTGTATATTCAAAAAACTCTATTTGCTTTTGGTTTCGCTCTCCCCTAGGTAAGATGGGTCAGGAGTCTCATTTCCTCCTCCTTTTTTGTTCTGATCAATGGTATTCCCTCCTCCCCCTTTCATCCTTCTCGAGGAATTAGACCAGGAGACCCTCTCACCCCCTTCCTCTTCGTTATTATGGCAGAAGGTCTAGGCCCCAGCATTAAAAAAGCTTAGCAATCATAGCATCTAAGAGGATTGTCCTTCCATAACACCACTACTTTCACCCACCAGTAGTTTGTAGATAACAACATGATTTTTGGTCATCCTTCAATCCAGGAAGCTCGTCAGCTCAAAATGTTACTAACGGATTTTTCAGAAGCTTCGAGTGCTAGTATCAATAAAGCCAAATCCCAAATCTTCTTTTTTCATACCCCTGCTAGTACCCAATCTTCCATAGCCTGCATTCTTGGATTCTCTATTGCTATCCTCCCTTCCAAATATCTAGGAGCACCCATGACTGACTCCGCCTTAAAGCACTCTTCTTGGAAGATCCTTTTAGAAAATCTGGAGGCTTGTCTTACCTCTTGGTCTCATAGGGCCCTCAATATGGCAAGTCATCTAGTCTTAATAAAAACTATCCTTCAACCAATGTTGTTATACCTCTTTTCGATCCTCGCTACTCCCAAATGGGTTCTCAAATAAATAAAACATATCCAGTGATCTTTCTTGTGGGGAAATTCAGGTCAAACTCACAAATGGGCTCTAGTCAAATGGGACACAGTGTGCCTTCCAAAGTGTCATGGTGGAACTGGACTGAGGGATCCTTATCATAGCAATGAGGTCATGGGTGCTCGCATTTGGTGGAAATGGCTTACTGCACCATTCACCCCCTGGGCAAACCTATGGATAGGAAAATATGCCAGTAATCGCCCAACAGAAGAACTAATACGAATGTCAGAAGCTAGCCTGGGCTCTCTAATCTAGAATGCGGCCAAGCAACACAGAAGCCTAATTCAGCAACACAGTTTCTGGGAAGTTAAGGATGGCAATACAACTTGGTTCTAAGAAGATTCTTGGCAGCAGCATCCCAAATTAAAAGACATAATCTCACCTCTTCAACTTCCAAAGCAGGATGTGCAAACATATGACAAAGTCAAACGTTTTTAGAATCCTTCTACAACACAGGGAAACAGGCAATGGCTTAGCACGGACCACATCTTAAGACATGGAATGGAACAAGCTCAACAAATTCTTGATACAGAACTAATGAAGAGGAAAATACAGCATTCAGACGAAAGGGATATTCTTAGATGGGGCTACAAAGAAAAAGGTACCTTCACTACTCGGGAGGCTTATAATATCATTATCAAAGAACATATGGTCAAAGATCCTCTCTGGAACAAAGTCTGGGACCCAACCATTTGGCCAAAAGTCTCAACCTTTCTATGGCTTTTATGTCAAAACAAAATCCTCACATGGGACAATCTCAGGAAAAGAAACTATCATGGGCCCTCCCTATGCCCCAATTGCAAGCAAGAAGAGGAATCCGCTAAGCATCTTATGCACTCTTGTCAACTTGCTTGCAAGCTTTGAGAAAAAGTCAGTTTTCGATGCCAAAAGGAAGGATGGATCCAAGGAGACATCATAGCCATTGTTCGCAATTGGGATCGGAACCCATTTCAAAGCAAGATTTTAAATTTCTTATGGAAGCTTATTCCGATCTTTCTCATGTGGACAATATGGAAAGAGAGAAACTAGAGAATCTTCAAGGATCACTCCTTGCCTCTAGAAAATCTATGGAACATGATTAGTCAAAATATCAAGGAAACCTTACTTCTCCAAACCTGGCATGAGGAGGACTTTCCTTCTCTCCCCCGGGAGAAAAATATCTGGGCAAACTGGAACCTTCAATGGAATCAAGAATTAATAATCAAAGGAACAACTCCACCAAAGGGCAGAACACCTAAAAAGTGGCTTCCTCCTCCCAAACATATGTTCTAGCTAAACTTTGATGGGGCCTTGAAAGGAAATCCAGGCAAAGCAGGATTTGGAGGGATATTCAAAGATCATAAGGGTGCTCCCCTTCTAACTTTTTTAGGTTCAAATGGATGGGACACCAACAACTCGACCAAATTAAAAGGACTATGGCAGGGTCTTATTCTAGCTCAAAAAAAGGGATACTTTCTGCTCATTATAGAAGGCGACTCTCAGATCCTCATAAATATGGTCAACAAAATTATGCAAGGCACGCCTTCAAGCAAAATGAGCAATAGTTGGAGAATGGTGAAGCGGCTTGAACTCATTGAAATCTAGCTCTCTTCTCATAGAGCGATCACTCTCAAGCACATACGTCGAGAAGGAAATAAAGTGGCTGATTTACTAGCTAATATTGAAGTAGAAAGTGGAATGGATCTACATATAGGTTCACTCTCTATGTTGGCCACTGAAATCCAATCAATGGAATACCAAAATATGGTGAAGAATGAAATGAAACAAGAAAGAGAAGAGCACCCTGATGCGGGTGAAATGCAAGGTTATTAATGGCATTTCAAAGGAACGATGGCGCTCAGCCCAGACAACGCTCGGCCAGAGCTCTTTTCCATGCCCAGTTATGGCACCTACAAACTCACCTAAGGCGAGAGTAGGTCTTGCTGCAGGACATCTTAAATGATCTCCCCATCCGAGATAAGGGTGTTGTTAGTTTAAACATGGCACATATGCCCATCAACCCCACTGTATGCCCTCCCTCCTTCAGCATTTGCTTGCTCCAAGCAGGAAACCCCTGCAGTAGAACTGTTACAGGTAATCATTGTTGGCTTATTTGTTGTCTTGACTTTGGAAATGGGTTTCATTATTCCCATTCCTAGCTCTGCCCTTTGAACCCTATTGAGGAACCCTCTGTGCATTCTCTGCTTCCCATCCAAGCACCCAATTCTCCATAGCTTCTCCTCCGCCACATTACCATGGTTCGTCACCACATGAGGATCCGCCATGGAGGTAGCCGAGGTGGCCGTGCTAGCTCTCAGGCAGTGCAAAGCGTGGATTAGCCACCACCACCTGCCTCTCCGCCTTCATCTTAGGCTAATTCTCCCCCTCCTAAATCGCCCCACAGATTCTATCCGCACAATGCCTTTCAGTCGACTCATTTCAGATTCCAAAGCAACCTGAACCGGCCCATTATCACTGCTAATATAACCATCATCTTCTCTAAAGAAGAAGAACAACACAGTGCTCCGACGCGTAACTCGGCAGAGCAACCTCAGGACATTCACATAATTGTTGGTAGTCATGGCTATGAGTAGCTCCCGGTGAAAGAAGGCAGAGCAGCAAGGCATGGAAGTCAGCATGAGGAAGGTGATACTGCAGGCGACACTCGGAAACCAGGTGGCATCTCTCATGGAGCCGCAATTTCGATGGTTATTGCTGGCAACTCGAGCGGCACCCTTTAGGCGACGGAACCTCCAGGTGGCAGGGTGGATGGCGACATGGCAAAGGAAGGAGAGATATGGTATGGGAACGCTTGCCCCGTCGTCGAGGAGTCACTGGACCAGGACATCCCTATGTGATGCCACATGGACTCCCACGGGCCATCTCAGAGTTTTGTTGTTGACTAGTTAGGTTCTGTTGTTTGTGATATTGTGGTTATGGCATTTGTTTCTCTGTTGCCGACATGTTTAGCAATTCTATCAAATGGTGTTGTCTCAACTGCTTCAAATGGTGTTGTCTCAAGTTCTCATTCTAGTTTTGTTGTTGTATTCTCAATCTTCTGCATGTTTTTTGCAAAGTGTAACTGGTTTTCCCAAATATGGGACAGTTTTGATAACCAGAAGGAACTCAGGTGTTCTCGGTTGAGGCTACAGCCTCATTGTAATTATATTTTTCTTTCCTTCTAATAGAATTAGTTTTACAGAGAAAAAAATAAAAATAAATCATGCATATTTATAAAAATGATGAACTCAACTTTTGATACACCATTTCAAAATTCTGATGATACTAAAAAAATATTAATATTTTAAAAACAATTCCAAACAAATTAATGGCAAAATATGGCAAAAAATGTCAACATATTATATATATATAAGAAATATATTATATATATAAAAATATTTTATTGATAAACATATATATAAAATATAAAGAGTATAATACATAGTAATCATAAACCTCAATTTAAAATAGTTTTACATATAATATCATATATATATATATATATCTTAAAATTAAATTATTATTATTATTTTATTATATACAAAATGTACTAAAAATTATAAATATATAAATTTTGAAAATGTAACATCAATATTTTTCATATAAAAAAATAATTAATATTTTCTAAATAAATTAATTATAAATAAATGATATTTAAAAAAAAAATCTAAATAGTTTATGCAAATAAATTAATGATTATTGTAACTTAAAAAATATTTTGTTATTTATTTTAATATTAAATTCATTATATAATTATTAACTAAAAAAATAAAAATTGTTAAATTAAAATTATATAATATAATATATGAATAACTATATTTATTGTCTTTACATTTTTTATTAGTAAAATTATAGAGTAAAAATAAATATTGAAAAAGTGGTGTAAAAATAAATTACTAAGTATAAATATTTAGATTTGATAGGGCATGTTCTTTATTAAATGTTATGACGCTTGGTTTGGTACTTCATACAATGACAATTCATTTTCATAAATATTTAGATTTGATAGGTGTACATTTTATTAAATGTTATGACACTTGGTTGCACACAAGATTTTTTTGATTTTTTTTTTTAAATAATTTTTTTCCTTGTAAAAGGAGCTTCGGCGTAAATCGCATAAAAATATTATTGTCGACGCGTTTCGAACCAACTAGTGTGGTTCATCGTCAGGACAAGTTGAAGAAACAGATCAGGCTTTAGCAATTTAAATAGGCTGAGTAGAGACTCCAATGGCTACATAACAACTATATTTGACTCTGGGATCAAGGCCTTAAATAAATTTAATCTTATTATTATTATATTATTATTTCAATTCTAGAGATGAGACAAATTAGGTAAGATTAATAAATCAGCGAATATTATCCCAAGAAATTCATTTGCTTAAATAAATTAATGGTAATTTAAAACTTAAAATAGTTTCTTTTGAATGAATAATTTAATTACTAAATGAGTAATTTACGTTATATATATTAATAACTCTAATAATAATACGATAATAATATTATATTTCAAGAGATAAGAGAAATTAGGTTAGATAAATAAATGAGCTAATATCACAAGAGATTTTAATTTGTTAAATAAACATAAATATTGATAGTTATTTTATTATTAAATTACCAATGTTTGAATGATTTATTTATAATGAATAATTAAAGATATATAAATTATATATTCTTATTAAGTTATTACTTAAATAAATATGTTTTAATTATTGATGGTAAGCAGATCATAAGGGTTAGTTTGACTAGTAAAAGAGGAAATAATTTAATTTATTTCTAGATATACTATATATGTATACATATATAAGCTATCATTAAGCCCATAGTTTTTTGGTAGTTATCATAAATAAAATATAAATAAGATTAGACC
>APFE030870239.1:0-10572 GCA_000404065.3 Pinus taeda | reverse complement strand
TCCCTGAGGTCTGTAAAGGATCCGGTCAACCCCAAAGACATGAAAGGGGTCTATTTGATTCCTTGCTCATGTGGGACCCCTTACATAGGGGAAACAGGGCGCTCCATCCAGCAAAGAATTTGTGAGCATGCAGCAGACCTGAGGCATGGAAGAATAAAGTCCTCAGCTTTAGCCGAGCATGTGGACAAGACTAAGCATCATGTCTCCATAGAGGAGGCCAAAGTCATTGCCAGGGTAGATCGGTTTCATCATCGCAAGTTAAGGGAAGCTATTGAAATTGAGCGAAGACCCATCAATCTCAACAGAGATGATGGGTGGAAGGTAAGTAGAAGTTGGATCCCTGCGTTGTCGTATTAGGGTTTCCTCCCCCCTCCCCCCGCTCCTCTGTTCATCCGGGGTGCTTTCTTTGGGAGGGCGTGGTTTTGTCCTTTTGAGCATGTAATCTTATATCGCTGGTAGCGTTGTGTTTTTCCCTTTTTTCTCAGGTTCCTCCTGTCTCTTTTTATGATTAGCCTCTTCGTAAGCATTATCTCTCTTTTTTATAGAATTTACCTCTGATAAGGGTCCTGTTCCTGTTTTAGTTATTTGATTCATTAGGTTATTATTATTAGTATATTTAAATTATGATGTATTCTTGGGTCTAATCTTATTTATATTTTATTTATGATAACTACCAAAAAACTATGGGCTTAATGATAGCTTATATATATATACATATATAGCATATCTAGAAATATATTAAATTATTTCCTCTTTTTCTAGTCAAGCTAGCCCTTATGATCTGCTTCACAATCATAATTAAACAATTTATTTAAGTAATAACTTAATAAGAATATATAATTTATATATCTTTAATTATTCATTATAGATAAGTCATTCAAACATTAGTAATTTAATAATAAAATAACCATCAATATTACGTTATTTAAACAAATAAATCTCTTTTGATAATATTAGCTTTATTTATCTAACCTAATTTCTCTTATCTCTTGAAATATAATATTATTATCGTATTATTATTAGAGTTATTAATATATATAACGTAAATTACTCATTTAGTAATTAAATTATTCATTCAAAAGAAACTATTTTAAGTTTTAAATTACCATTAATTTATTTAAGCAAATGAATTTCTTGGGATAATATTCGCTGATTTATTAATCTTACCTAATTTGTCTCATCTCTAGAATTGAAATAATAATATAATAATAATAAGATTAAATTTATTTAAGGCCTTGATCCCAGAGTCAAATATAGTTGTTATGTAGCCGTTGGAGTCTCTACTCGGCCTATTTAAATTGCTAAAGCCTGATCTGTTTCTTCAACTTGTCCTGACAATGAACCACACTAGTTGGTTCGAAACGCGTCGACAATAATCTTTTTATGTGATTTACGCTGAAGCTACTTTTACAAATATGATGGATCACAGAAGCCTCAATTCTACAATAAAATTTTAAACACCATGAAATTAGTCATTTTGTATAAATGAACCAATCAGAAAATAGAAATTCAATATTAAAAATTTTCAAAATTTATTTTTATTTTCAAAATATTTAATTTTTTCAAAACTTTAATGAAATTATTAAGATCTTTTAGAAATTTCAAAAGTAATCTAAGTCAATCTATTGCTTACTAAAAGGAAAAATATTAATACGTGCCTGCTTCAGGGGTATAATAATAATACAAAAATAAAACTAGTGAATAAACAGTATTATTATATAATAATTAAATTAATGATTATTAATATAATATCAATTTATCTATTAAATATTAAATTTTTAACTTATGTAAATATAGAATTATTATTTAATAATAAATTATTAATTAATTAATAATATTGAATTATTATAAATAATGAATTCATCATTTTAAAATAATTGTTATTATAAAAAATAATTGTTATTCTTAATATTGTTTATCTTATCAACTAATAATTATCTAATAATAATAAATATTTTGAATTAAATAATAAATTAATATTTAAATAAGTAACTTTTTTCGGAATAAAATTAAATGAAAATAAGATAAGTAATAATAACAAATAATTAATTATATGGATCAACACACAAGTATAAAAATCATACAAACAATTTATAAAATAATTAATATTTTTAATATTATTTCTGAAAAATATAAATGATAATAATAACAATAATAATGTTTATATTTGTTTATTATTCTTAATCATGGTTGATCGTGGTTAATCATGGTTGACGATGGTTAACCATGCTTGATGTTTTTATTGAGATGATATTTCTCACAATACGACGTTGTACTATGGTTGACCATCATTATAAACACAAGGGATTTATATTAAACCCCAAGATTAATATTCTAAACCCTTGGAATAATTTTATACCCTAGGCATATGAACCCATATATTAATAAACCTAAGGGATTGACATTATAAACCCAAAGGAATAATAAACCCAAGGCATTAAAACTAGAAACCCAAGGGATTATAAACTTGAGGGAATAATATTATAAACCCAAGGTATATAAATCCTAAGATAAATATTATAAACCTTAAAATAAACATGATTGACCATGGTTTACCATGGTTGACTTTTCATATTGAGACAATATTTGTCACAATGTGATGTTGGACAATGTTTGACCACGATTGATTTTCATATGTAGACAATCTTTGTGACAATGATATATTGGACCATGGTTGACCATGGTTGATTTTCATATTGATACAATCTTTGTCACAGTGTGACCATGGTTGACCATGGCTGACCATGTTTTATTTTTAATGTGGTTGTGCTAGCACAATCACATTAGTAAATGCATTTGATATACATCGAAGGCTTATATCAATCACATGCAAAACCACATTAGTAAATATGGTTGATATACGTTGAAGGCCTATAATAATGATTATTATGATTTACCATGGTTGACCATGGTTGGTTTTCATATTGAGACAATCCTTGTCATAATGCAACATTGGTTGGTTTTCATATTAAGAAAATCTTTGTCACAATGTGACGTTGGGCCATGGTTGACCATGATTATAAGCCCAATGGATTTATATTAAACCCAAAGATTAATATTATAAACCCTATGAATAATACTATACCCTAGCAATATGAACACTTAGATTAATAAACCCAAGGGAATAATAAACCCAAGGTATTATAAAATCAAGAGAATAATATTAAACCCAAGGGATAAATATTATAAAACCAAGGTATAAAAACCCTAAGATAAATTTTACAAACCCTAAAATAAATACGGTTGACCATCATTTACCATCATTGATTTTCATATTGAGACATTGTTTGTCACAATATGTCGTTGGACCATGATTGACCATGGTTGATTTTCATATTGAGACAATATTTGGCACAATGTGACATTGGACCATGGTTGACCATGGTTGACCATGATTGTAAACGCAAGAGATTTATATTAAACCCTAGAATTAATATTATAAACCATATTAATAATATTATACCCTTGGAATTTGAACCCATAGATTAATAAACTCAATTATTTGATATTATAAACCCAAGGGAATAATAAATCGAAGGGATTAATTCTAAAACCCCAAGGTATTATAAACCCAAGGGAATAATATTATAAACACAAGGTATAGAAACCCTAAGATAAATATTATAAACCCTAAAATAAACATGGTTGATCGTGGTTGGCCATGGTTCATTTTCATATTGAGATAATTTATGTCACAAAGCGACATTGGACCATGCTTGATCATAGTTCAATATGATTGATTTACATATCGAGGCAATCTTTATCACATTGCGACATTGGACCAGGTTGATTTTCATATTGAGAAAAATTTTGTCACAATGTGACAATGGACCATGATTATAAATGCAATGGATTTATATTAAAATCAAGGATTAAATATATTATAAACCTATGAATAATATTACACTCTAGGAAAATTAACCCATAGATTAATAAACCCAATAGATTAATATTATGAAATGGAGGGAATAATAAAGTCAAGGGATTAATATTAAAAACCTAAGGGATTATAAACCCAAGTGAGTAATATTAAACCTAAGGGATTAATATTATAAACCCTAGGTATATAAAACCTAAGATAAATACTATAAACCTTAAAATAAACATGGTTGACCATGTTTTTACCATGGTTGATTCTCATATTGAGTCAATCTTTGTCCCAATGCAAAATTTGACCATGGTTGATTTTCATATTAAGGCAATCTTTGTCACAATGTGACATTGGACCATGGTTGTGCATGGTTGACCATGATTATAAACCCAGGGGATTTATATTAAACCCCAGGACTAATATTATAAATCTTAGGAATAATATTATACCCTAGGAATATGAACCCTTAGATTGATAAACCAAAGGGATTGATATTATAAACCCGCTAGATTAATTCTAAAACCCCAAGGTATTATAAAACCTAGGGAATAATATTAAATACAGAGGATTCATATTATAAACCCAAGGTATATAAACCCTAAGATAAATATTATAAAACCAATAGATTAATACTAAAACCCCAAGGGAATAAAATTAAACCCAAGGGATGAATATTATAAACCAAAGGTACATAAACCCTCAATTAAACATGGTTGACCACAGTTGATTTTCGTATTGATAAAATCTATGTCAGAATGCGACGTTGGACTATAATTGACCATGATTGATTTTCAAATTGAGACAGTATTTCTCACAATGTGACATTGGAAAATGATTAACGATGGTTTACCATGGTTGATTTTCATATTGAGAAAATAGTTGTCACAATGCAGTGTAGATTTTTACTATAGATTCAAACTGCTTATGTAATATGCCAGAACCATAGACTTGAATCCACTCTACTTATCAGCAGAAACAAAAATTGATTGATGAAGTCACAAAGCAAAAAAGGAATAATTTCAATCAAACATAACACAATATTTTTCTAGGGAAAGCACTAGCTAAAAACCCACGCTATTTGTATATTGCATTAACCAGAAGATCTGAGAAGAAAATACAATTCTTATTCAACCTGAACAATCTCTACACAAGTACAAACTACCTCACTGCTTCACAAGCAAGCTCAAGCCAATACTAGCCAAATCTATTGCCTTCCAAGCTCCTACTTCCTTACGGAGTTGCCTAGGGAATTAACCCATATTTAATTGGTAAATTCCTCACTCATAACTGTGCAATCCATCCATAGGACTTCCTCTGATTGCATGTATCACCTCTTTAAGTTAGATGATTTTACAATTGATAGTACATTGTCCTCGAACTCTAATATCAACTAGGTCTTCCTCTGAATTGACATGCATGAACTATTTTGAGTAAATTATGAGTTATCTGATTGATCACTGCATGTGAGTTAAATCCAATTTAATTCAGTTGAGCTCTCACTAGTTCCTCCAATAGTTAGAACTAGTTTAACTAAATGCAACTCAGTTAAATTGAATTAAATAATTACAACTCATTAGGAACTCAACTTGGGCCCCTAAAATTTAGGGATCACTCTATATGAATCTAGATAGACTTCCAACTCAAATTTACTGAACCAACTAAGTCAAATTAACTTAGTTAACTGCTACAAGTTGCTATGAGAATTGAATTACAATTTAATTCCTAATTTAATTGAAGAACAAATTAAATTAGGATTTTTCTTGATGCTACTTTTAACATTTCTTCTTCCTATTTTCAAAACTCCTTCTCAACAAGAAAGGAATTCGACTCTATCCCGATTTGGTACGTTTGGAATATTTTGCATGCAACACTTTTCATTGTTGTTGTTGGTACTACAACATCTGCAATAAAAAAAACATCCTAATAAAATAAGCTAAATCAACTGTGTTTGCAACTATCTATTGGGAAAATTGTGTTGCTACTGACTCTACTCCTAAGCCTCCTGCTCTATTGTCAACACTACTCTGCACTCCTCAGTATCTTACTCACACTGATCCTCTTTTTATTGAATATTTCAGGCTCTTGTAGCAAGGTAATGATCTATGAGACAAGAAAACACCTCAATGGATCCTACCCAATTTCTGAACCCTTGGGACTATTGCTTCACATTTCCCCACCTCTCACCTAGAGGTATGGTCGCATGTGCTCCCTCTGCCCACATGGCCCAAAATTTCCCTCTATTGGAGGTATCTGCTTGAGTGGATGTCTCCACTCGGTCTCCTCTCCGCTTCTCCAATTGTGGTTTCTCCACAACTTGTTGAGGTTGCTTCTGAGGCTACATGTTGAGAGGTAATTCATGCTCCCTCTTAACCACCAAGTCTCTAACATTTGCCTTGCTCTTCAAGGTTTTCCATGCATCTTGTACCTCAAGTGCATATAGGTTCCTGGCTAGCACACCGATCTGTTTCACTTTTGTTGTGGTGATGTGTCTAAGGAAAATATTTCCTTTGTTAATAATAACATCCTAGCCATGGCCTTCTAGTACCGTGATGGAAACAAGATTCTTCTTTATTCCTAGAACATACATCACATCCATGAGTCTAAGAGGGGAGCCAGAATCCCTCTGAAAAGTAACAGTAACAATACTGGTATCGGTCACGCCATACCTCCCATCATCTCCAAACTCTATGTTCTGCTTGAGTTCTTTTCCCTCCAATTCATTGAAGAGATCTTTGTTCCTCGTCATATGGAATGAGGCACCGCTGTTGAGATACACATGATTCCCATTACAGTGCTTGCCATGCATGCAATGAGAGTGAAATCAAGTTCAAATTGTGAAGCTAGAGCTTCACCTACTGCTGCTACTGCATGCTCCTTCTTGCTTTCTTTCTTCTGTGGGCATTTTGTGACATAGTGCCCAAACTCGTGACAATGAAAACACTTGATGTTTGACAAGTTCTTATTCTTGCTGCCCTCCTCACCTTGGGACTTCTCCCACTTGGATTTATTTTCTTTTTTGATTAACACAAATTCCTCTTCCACTTCTTTGGATGAGGTCCCATCTCTGGTTTTCTGCCAAATCTCTTCTTATACCAAGTCGGACCACAGCCGCTCCCACTCTGGTAGATTCCACCTTCAAGTAATTGAGTCTTGATAACTGTGCCAGCTCTTCGGAAGGCCTAGAAGTGCTATGATCATCAGATCATATTCTTCAATAGTAACTCCGACACTTCCAAACTCATCCCGACATTGGATGAACTTGATCAAGTACTTAGAAATTGAGTCGCCCTTCTCCATCTTGATCTCTTTGTGTTTGTCCTTCAGTGCCATCTTCCTATGGTCACTTTTGTTTTGAAACAGGTTTGTCAATTCCCTCCACATCGCAAATGGTGTTTCCTTACCATGGATATTTGAGACAATATGACCTCTAACTCCTTCTAGGATAATCATTCTCGTCTTTGCCACACACTTTCTACATTCAGCCAGATCTTTAGCATCAGATGTTGGAAGCTTTAGGATATCATGATCTATGAATTCCTTCAACCTGTTGTATTACAACACTTCCTCCATCCTATCCTTCCATGCAATGTAATTCGAGTTTCCCTCTAGGGCATACTCAAGTCTCAAACCGTAGAATGACATCCTACTGACTCTGAAGTATGAAACTACAAATTTGATTTCACCTGCACAACAAACTCATATTTTCCTCTTCAATAGTGATTCCACCTCTGATATCATGTAGAATTTTAATGTAGATTCAAACTGCTTATGTAATATACTATAACAAAATACTTGAATCTACTCTACTCATCAGCGGAAACAAAAATTGATTGATGAATTCACAAAGCAGAAAAGGAAGAATTTCAATCACACAACACAATATGTTTTTGGGGAAAGAAACATCTAAAAACCTCACTATCTACATATTTCATTAACTAGAAGATCTGAGAAAAAATACAATGCTTTCTAAATCCAAACAATCTCTGCACAAGTACAAACTATCTCAACTCTTCACAAACCAGCTCAAGCTAATGCTTAACCAAATCTGCTACTTGCCAATCTCCTACATCCTTGCGCAGTTGCCTAGGGAATTAACCCATATTTAATTAGGTAATTCCTCACTCATAACTGCAAAATCCATCCATAGGCCTTCCTCTAATTGCATGCATCACCGATTTAATTTAGATGATTTTATAACTAATAATACATTATCCCTGAACTCTAATCTCAACTGGGTCTTCCTCTGAACTGACATGAATGAGCTATTTTGAGTGAATAATCAATTATCTGATTGATCACTACATGTGAATCAAATCCAATTTAATTCACTTGAACTCTCACTAGTTCCTCCAACAATTAGAACCAATTTAACTGAATTTAACTCAGTTAAATTGAATTAAATAATTACAACTCAATAAGAACTCAACCTAGGCGCCTAAACTTTATGGATCACTCTACATGACTCTAGATAGACTTCCAACTCAAATTTATTGAGCCAACTAAATCAACTTAACTTAGTTAATTGCTACAAGTTTCTATGAGAATTGAGTTACAATTTAGTTTGAGGAAAAATTAAGTTAGGATTTTTCTTGATGTTATTTTTAACATTTCTTGTCGTTATTTTAAACATGCAATGTTAGACCATGGTTGACCATGGATGACCAGGTTGTCACACTGTGATGTTGGACCAAGAGAAAATATTTGTCACAATGTGACCATGGTTGACCATGATTGACTACGGTTGACCATGGTTGATTTTCATGTTGAGACAATCTTTGTCACAATGTGACGTTGGAACATGGTTGACTATGGATTACCATGGTTGTCACAATGTGATGTTGGACCAAGAGAGAATCTTTGTCACAATGTGACCATGGTTGATCATTGTTGACCATGGTTGATTTTCATATTGATACAGTATTTGTCACAATGTGATACTGGAACATGATTGTCACAATGTGACGTTGGACCAAGAGACGATCTTTGTCATAATGTGACGTTGGAACATGGTTAACCATGGTTGATTTTCATATTGAGACAATTTTTGTTACAATGCAACTTTGGACCATAGTTGACCATGATTGATTTTAATGTCGAGACAATATTTGTCACAATGCGATGTTGGACCATGGTTGACCATGGTTTATTTCCATATTGAGACAATATTTCTCACAATGTGACATTCGACCATATTTGAAAATGGTTGACCATGATTAATTTTCATATTCATAAAATCCTATGGTAAACCCTAAGATAAATATTATAAATCAAAGTATATAAACCCTTAGATAAATATTCTAAATGCTAAAATAAACATGGTTGATTTACATATTGAAACAATATTTTGCACAATACGATGTTGACCCATGCTTCACTATGGTTGGCCATGATTGATTTTCATATTGAAACAATATTTGTCACAATGCAATGTTGGACCATGGTTAACCATCGTTGACCATGGTTGACAATGGTTGATCATGACTAACTATGGTTGACCATCATTGTCCATGATTGATTTTCATATTGAGAAAATATTTGTCTAAATGTCACATTGGACTGTGGTTGACCACGATCGATTGTGGTTGATCATGGTTAACCATGGTTGATTTTATATTGAGACAATCTTTGTCTTAGTTTGACATTGGACCATCGTTGACCATGATTATAAACTCAAGGGATTTATATTAAACCCTAGGATTAATATTATAAACCCTATGAATAGTATTATACCCCAGGAATATGAACTCTTAGATTAATTAACCTATGGGACTAATATTATAAACCTAACAAATCAATACTAAAAACCCAAGATATTATAAAACCAATGAAACTAAGGATTAATATTATAAACCCAAGGTATATAAACTTTAAGATAATTACAAGGTTTTTTTAGGGGTCTCTTGCACCAATTTAATATATAGCTTGGTCGTGACTTTAAAATTAAACTATCATTATGATTCTTATTGATTATAAACTAATTTATCTTAAAAAATAATAAAAAGTTTAGTATATAAACCAATTCATAGTAATTATATTAAAAAGTAGTTTTTCCATATAATATATATATATAGATATATATAAGATTGCATATCTTATTATGTAATCTATAGAAGAAATTCATAAAACTGTTATTACATGAGCTACCTATATATAGATAAGAGAAATATGTTTTGATTTATTACTTTGAAAATTTGGGATCTTTTTTTTAAAAAGAAATTTAAAAAAAATTGTTCAACAATGTTTTGTTTATCCTTATCTTTCAAAACTTTTGTTGATATTCAAATTTCATTACCATCTCTTTTGTGCATCATTTAAAATTTTCCAAACAAAGAAACTGATGTGTAAATGTTTAAAATTTTTAAGTATTATATATATGATTGGTCATAAAGGAAGGAGGGTTTCATACTTGAACTTAAGTTTTCTTTTTTGAAAATAAAGATACTGAGCATTGCACATGACCTACAAGAAGTAAACAAAAAGTGCTAAGCCCAATTCACTAGAATAGATTATGATTTTCAAGATATTAATTGTCTTGATTTGATAAAATTTGTATAAAAGGTTTTTATTACACACATTAATTAATGAAACTTGTTTATCAAATCTTTCCCAACTTTTTCATACAATGCTATTGTATACAAAGCAATTTTAAATTGAGTATAAAATAATTTTTTCCAATATTATATGGAATTTTCAGATTTTGT
>APFE030870238.1:0-13400 GCA_000404065.3 Pinus taeda | reverse complement strand
AAAAAAATTGCTAAAATTTGGAGATCCCACCGAGCCCTGGAAAGTGCTCTGATACCACTTGTTATGCTTCTTAACCTACAAAGTAATACCGAACAGAGAATATGCGAAGAAAAGATACCAGAACACAGAATATGCGAAGAAAATATACCCAGAACACAGAATAGCAATGATTTTATTACTCAGAGAGAAATGTTCACAGGCCTCTTCGAGGGGGCAACCTCCAATAGAGCAGAGCTCGATTACAAAAACAAGACACGATACTCCTCGCAGGGAGTCTCTATCCTTTATATATGACTCATACATGCAATACCACGGGTCAATACCGTGGGTTTTATTAATACCATCTATCTAATACTACCTCCCATTTACCCTTTATTTAATACTACCGCCCATTTGCAACTAACTGTGGTCCCTTCATTAATTGCGGGTTAACCACTTACAATTATTAATATGGGCTTTATTGACTCTTGACTATGACGTTATCCCATGACATAAATTAGGGGGTTAGGGTGGGACCCTAACACAACACAATATCAGAAAGTAGTATCATACAGTAATCATGTGTACGACAACTTTATCAGAACCATAACGTTTAGTTTTGGGATTAAATTTGTCACTTGTACAAGGTTTTAACAACAATGGCATATACATTCAACTTAATCTTAAACAAAACTATTAACTCTAATACTTAGTCTATCATAGATGTTTAAAGTCTAATAACCATCTTAGCTTGTATTTCACAAATTTGCTTAGTTCTTAACAGATATTCCATACTTAAAAAATTTATGTCGTGTGATTTACTATTGCCCTTTTTATACCACCACATCTCGTTGGCCATGCATAATATAGTGTAGGTGTAATCTCATTTCCCCTTCATGAGTTATAAACGAAAGTTTCAGTGGTTTCAATTCTACACCCTTTAAGTTTGTATGTACTATGGGCATGATCTCATTGTATTTATATGTTAACACCTCCTCTTAAGATTAAAACACCCTTAAACTGAGAGATAAGTTATCAATCAAAATTAACATTAATTCTCGCATGGTTTATGCAACATTTATTATGTTGTTCTCTTTAACCCAGACACATTATCAATGCACTCTGTTAGGAGAACCCCCCAATATTGTTAGTACAAAATATGTGTTTCAATTGGTATAATATCAATCTAATTGAATATATTTTTGGATACCATTTAATTAACCCAATTGTCTATATAATCTGTAGTATTACTTAGTTGCCAATATATGAAATCCATCTTATTATTTCAATGTCTTTTGATTGTTTGGTTGGTTACGCATTCATAGATTAAGATCCTTATCATTTTATCCATCGAGCTTATCTAGAATTACATCTAGAAGCTTTATGATGGAAGATTTATCCTATCCCATTCCTCAATGGGATTTGGCAACAATATCATCTCTTAGTGTCTCTCTTTTCTAAGTGATCAATTTATTAATTACTTAATAATGTATTTATCTTTCATATTACACATCAAACCTAGATTTCCGTCATAGGTTTGCAATACTTGGCTCACAAGTAGAGGGATGTTATAATAAAAAATGTAAAACAATACATTTTTATCAAAATGCATATTATATTTATAGAATAGCTTTATTTATTTATATTTTAAAATGTAATAATATTATTTTTACTTATGGTTATTTTCTAACCAAGATGCAGAGAAAGTCCACTAACACAAGATCATTAATTTCAGTTATGACAGGTTTTGCAAACAAATTCACGTATTTAGACGGATTAAGATAGAGATAATTAAATTTAATGTTAATAATTAATCAATAATTTATCTTACTCTCAATAATACTATGGAAAACATGTTTATTAAATGGTGGTTTTTGGCTGTTATGGAGTCCCAACATGAAAATCCATATCAGTTGTAGGCGAAGTGATACTCTTCTTCATTTACAAAATCATTTTTGTGTACGGAAGATTTTTTTAATGGTTACATATACGATAAGAGTTCGAAGGATGGATCAGAGTTATATGAGCCTTCCAATAATTTTATTATAGCAAAAATGTGCATACGGTGTAATAACTATTTATTTTAATTACTTTTCGTCGCAATAAATTACTGCTAAGCACCATCAATGTAGAAAATAAAAAGAAATACATAGGAATAATTAGATCGATAGGCCTTATTTTTGAATCGGTGCACCTCACTTTTCCGTCTACCATTTCATATGATCGTGAGATAGGTCCAACTATAGTTAGATATATGTTTTCTTATGAACATGACATCTGTCTAAATACAATTCCAGATATTTTTCCCTCCCTCTTCTTGTTACGCCTTATGGTACGTTTAACGCATTTTCTAGGGGTCGAGACCTATGCCTGGAAATATGTTAGATGTTCTTTAGCGGGAGGATTCATGTCGATTTAGCTACAAGAGATGAAATGAAAGGCAACCTCCCAGCAGATATCAACAAGCAGAGCGCTTTTGCGAATGTGGGTTTCCAGGGAAACTAGCTAAGTGGGTTGTTAAAATTTGTTTATTTAAAGATTAATAAATTTACTTTGGTCCTGCCTGATTTCTTCACATAACTTAATAGCCTTCAGGTTGTAGCGCTAGATGAAAGTCCCCTGGCCTAGGGGTCAATTCCTCATAGCATCAAGGATATTACCACTTTCGCAAAATTCACGGCCAACGACACCGATCTCATGGGTTTTATTCATGTTGGAAATCAATTCCAACTGCAGCAACAGTTGAACAGAAATCGCAGATGTTACCCTTTTTCCTGTGTCCTTTGTTATCTGTGATGCAATATTGTGATGCGATCATAGATCGCCATCGCGCCTTACCCTATTGCTTCCCCGATCGTGATGCAACGCGATGCGATCGTGTGATGCGATGAGGTGACAGATCGCAGATCGCAAGTTTCGCCCTGCGCATGTTAAGCTCTCCATTTTGTTTTCTGTGATTGCGATACTGTGGTACAATATCATCGCACATCATAGATCGACCATTTCTCACTTTGTCTCATTCTCGCGATAAAGTTTTGCGATGCGATCCCGCCGCTCATCTACTGATCCGACGATCCATATTTGTTCTCATCAAAAGCTCGTCACTGCCATACTGCATTTATGCACTTTACCTGTTTATGTTCGCAAGGAAGAAAGTTGGCTTTGCACCATAACTACTCACCAATAACATTAAAGAAAAGCATGGCCGAGAAGGAAAGAACCAGCCTCGAGCCGTCCACAACATTTATCAGTTACGGGTTTCCATACAACTAACTCAAGAATTACACCTGAGACTCTGTCAAAGAGTTAAAGCGGTTGATGGGCTATTATGACCACTAATGCACTATATATGTGTAGACACAGTAGTATATAAGGATGAGAGGTAATGCAGAATAGTGTAGAGAGAAAATTCCTTTCGTTGTGGAACTGAAGCGTTCCTGTTTGTAATCCCTCTATTCAGAGGAAGACTATTTTGTAAATAGGATTTTTTTTTTTAATACAAGCTTTAATTGTGTGTTAAAGATCCTGTGTTTGTTTTTAGAATTTTAGCAAAAAAATATCCAACAATTAGTATGAGAGCTGACCAGGCTCTTTGAAGGTTTCAAAGAAGTTGAAGGAAGGTTTCTTGTTGCAGCAACTTCTCCAACAAATTGAAGACTCAGTCAAGAAAGGTTCCAGGTATTTCTCAAAGTTTTTTCTGTGTTGTTGTTGAAGACAATGAGTTATTTTAATACACAGTCAAGCATTTTAAAGCATATTTAAGGAGTGCAAGAATGGCTAGCACCAGCACCAGCACCAACATGGGTATGTTTAGTATTCAACTCCCACAGTTTAATGGGAAAAACTATGACTATTGGGCAATAACCATGAGAGCCCTTTTTGCCTCACAGGATTTATGGGAACTTGTTGAATACGGGTTTAAAGAACCAGCAGATGAAAATGAGTTTAACAGATTAACTCAGGTAGAGAAAGATTTGTTGAAGAGCAACAAGAAGAAGGATTCCAAAGCCCTTGTATTTTTATATCAAGCAGTGCATGAGCGTGTGTTTCCAAGGATAGTAACAACCAAAACATCCAAAGAAGCATGGCAAACTCTCAAGACAACCTATCAAGGCATGGAGAAAGTGAAGAAAACAAAACTACAGTTGTTGGGAGAGATTTTGAAAATTTGCGCATGAAGGAGTCAGACAATATTGACTCATTCTTCACACAAGTGATTGCCCTAGTCACACGAATAAGGTCTCATGGAGAAATTATTGAATAAAGGAGGATTGTGGAGAAACTATTGAGAATGCTACCCTCAAAGTTTGATGTGATTGTCACCACCATAGAAGAGACAAAGGATCTCTCAAACTTTTCAGTTGATGAACTTCATGCATCACTGGTAACACATGAGTAGAGGTTGAGTAGAAATGAAAACTCATCTCTAGAGCAAGCCTTTAAGACCCAGATGTCCTTTGGAAGAGGAAGAGGTCAAGGCAGAGGAAAGAAGAGAGGAAGAGGCAGAAGCCAAAACAAAGGTGGAAGAAACAATCCAGCAAACGCTCAAGGAAGAGGTAGCAATCCAAATCAAAACCAAGGCCAAAGCAGTAGCCAACAAAGTGGACATCATCATGCTCAAGGACAAAGGTATGAAAAATCCAATGTCCAATGTTATTATTCTAAAAAATATGGGCACTATGCCAATGAATGTAGGAAGAAACAACATGATATGAACAATAGATCTAGTGCAAATATCATTAGAGAAAATATCAGCCAAGATAATGTATTATTAGCTTGTAATATGGCTTAAACAAACAGTGAAGACATATGGTTTCTAGACTTCGGTTGCAGCAACCATATGACAGGAAACATAGCCCCGTTTTCTGCTTTAGATGAGAGTGTGAAGTCACAAGTCACACTTGGGATTGATAGTAAAATTTATGTTATGGGAAAAGGGGAAGTTAAAATATTTACAAAGAAAGGTGAAAAGAAAACCATAACAGATGTCTATTATGTTCCTGGAATGAGATGTAACCTCTTAAGTATTGGATAGCTTGTTCAAAAGGGGTACAATGTTTTCTTTGTGAATGATGTATGCACCATCATGGATAAAGCACCCAGCAAATGAAGTATTGCTGAAGTGAAGATGACAAGGAACAGGATGTTCCCTCTCAGAATAAGGGCGGATTTGAAAAATAAAGAAGTAATTGCAGAAGTTACCCAAGAGGCTTTCCAAAGCATACCAAAGGATGAAAATTGGTTGTGGCATTTGAGATTTGGACATCTCAGCTTTGGAGGTCTTAACATGCTGAGCAGAAAAGTGATGGTAAGAGGTTTACCATTAATAGAGAAACCAGACAGCCTTTGTGAAGGTTGTATATTGGGAAAACAACATAGAGAAAGTTTTCCATCAGGGAAAAGCATAAGGGCAAAGGCACCCTTAGAAATTGTCGACTCAGATTTATGTGGACCAATGCAAGCTCCATCACTTGCAAGCAGCCAATATTTTCTAACATTCATTGATGATTTTACTAGAAAAACTTGGGTTTATTTCCTGAAGAACAAAAGTGAAGTGTTTGAAAAATTTTGCAATTTCAAAGAACTTGTGGAAAATCAAAATGGGTTGCGCATCAAAGTTTTGAGAACTGATGGAGGAGGTGAGTATATCTCCAAGGAATTCCTACGATTTTGTAGAGAAAATGGAATTCATAAGCAATTTACAGCAAGGTACACTCCACAACAAAATGGTGTTGTTAAAAGGAAGAATCAGACCATCATGGATATGGCGAGGAGCATGTTGAAGGCAAAGCATTTGCCAAATGAGTATTGGGTTGAAGATGTAAATTGTGCAGCATATATTTTGAATAGGTTTCCTACAAAAGCAGTGATGAAAAGAGTGCCGGAAGAAGCATGGAGTGGGAGAAAGCAAGGAGTCACCCACATGAAAGTTTTTGGATGTATGGCTTATGCACACATTCTAGATCAGCTAAGGAGGAAGTTGGATAGCAAAGGAGATAAATGTATTTTCATTGCATATAGTGATGAATCCAAAGCTTACAGGTTGTATATCCCATCTACCAAGAAGTTTTTTGTGAGCAGAGATGTTCAATTCATTGAGGAGGAAGCTTGGGATGGAAGCATAGAGAAAACAGTAAATGTTAAGAACTGTTTGTCTCATGATGAATATGATGATGAGATGGCTGAAATACATCCCCAAATAGTAGTGCCAACACAAGGGAAGCAAGAGACACCCTTGAGGAGAAATGAGAGTGCTTCTCCAAGCACACCACAATGAGGAAATTCAAGTGCTTCCTCAAGAACTTGCACACCGAATGAAAGAGGTAAGAAGTTTAGAAGTTTCAGTGACATTTATGATGAAGGAATGACTTCCTTGTTTGCTTTGTATTGTCATGTTGATGACCCTTTTCATTTCGAAGATGAAATTAAAGATAAGAAATGGATAGAAGCTATGGATGAGGAGATCAATGCCATAGAAAGAAACAAGATATGGGATTTGGTTCAGCTACCAAAAGGTAAAGAAGCCGCTGGAGTTAAGTGGATCTATAAGACCAAAAGTAATGCTAAAAGCAAGATTGACAGGCACAAAGTAAGACTTGTTGTGAAAGGCTACAAGCAGCAACAAGGCAAAGATTATGCTCAAACCTTTGCACCAGTAGCAAGGATGGAAAAAGTCAGAACAATGTTGTCTATTGCGGCACAACAGAAATGGAAGATTTATCATATGGATGTTAAATCTGCATTCCTGAATGGAGTGTTAAAAGAAGAGGTTAATGTTGAACAACCTCTAGGCTATGAAGTTGAAGGCCAGGAGCATAAAGTCTGCAAATTGAAGAAGGCTCTTTATGGGCTGAAGCAAGCTCCAAGAGCATGGTACAGTAGAATAGATGCTTATATGATTGAGAATGGGTTTGATAAGTGTGATGGTGAATCCACACTCTACATAAAAGAGAATGATGGTAAGATTCTCATTGTTGTTTTATATGTAGATGATTTGATTTTTACTAGCAATGATGCTTCTCTCATTGTTGATTTTAAAGCAGTCATGAAAAGTGAATTTGAAATGACTGACTTGGGCTTCTTAAGATATTTTCTTATAATTGAAGTAGACCAAAGAGAAAATGGTGTTTTCATTTCTCACGTTAAATATGTAGAAGCGGTGTTAAAGAGATTTAACATGTAGAACAGCAAGGAATCTATGACTCCAACTGTATTAGGGATGAAATTGACCAAAGAAGATAACATCAAGGATTTTGATCCAAAAATGTACAAAAGCATAGTTGGCAGCCTTATGTACTTGACTGCAACTAGGCCAGACATTATGCACGATGTGAGTTTAATCTCCAGATTTATGGAAAGACCGAAAGAGACTCATTGGAAAGCAGCCAAGAGGATTCTAAGGTATGTGAATGGAACGAAGGGGTTTGGTATTTTATACTCCTCTTCTGAAAGTTTCAAGTTGACATGTCACATTGACAGTGATTGGGTTGGAAGTGTTGATGATAGGAAAAGCACATCGGGATATGTGTTTCATATGGGATCGGGAGCCATCTGATGGGCTTCCAAGAAGAAACCAGTTGTGTCTTTGTCAACAGCAGAGGCAGAGTATGTGGCACCAATAGCAGCAGCATGCCAAGCAGTGTGGCTGAGAAGAGTTCTCAGAGATTTGTGTCATGAATAAGAAAAGGGCACAACTATTTACTGTGATAATAGATCGGCAATAGCATTGTCTAAAAACTCTATTTTTCATAAAAGAACAAAGCACATAGACACCAAATTTCACTTCATACGTGAATTGGTTAACAATGGTGAGATTGTTTTGTAGCACTGCAGAACATAGGATCAGTTAACTGACATCTTGACAAAACCTTTGAGAAAGAAAATTTTTGATCATTTCAGGAAATGCCTGAGTATGCAGAAAAACCCAGCAGTTGAAATTAAGGGGGAGTGTTGGAAATTAATTCCAACTGCAGAAACAGTTGAATAGAAATCGCAGATGTTACCCTTTTGCCTACGTCCTTTGTTATCTGCGATGCAATCTTGTGATGCATTCAAAGATCGCCATCGCACCTTACACTGTTGCTTCCCCGATCGTGATGCAACACAATGCGATCATGCGATGCGATGAGGTCGCAGATCGCAGATCGCAAGTTTCACCATGTGCACGTTAAGCTCTCTATTTTGTTTTCTGCGATTGCGATACTGCGATACGATATCATGGCACATCGCAGATCGACCATTTCTCACTTTGTCTCCTTCTCGCGAAATTTTTTTGCGATGCGATCCCACCGCTCATCTACTGATCCAACGGTCCATATTTTTTCTCATCAAAAGCTCGTCACCACCATACTGTATTTATGTATTTACGCACTTTACCTGTTTATGTTCCCAAGGAAGAAAGTTGGCTTTGCGCCATAACTTCTCACCAACAGCATTGATGAAAAGCATGGCCGAGAAGGAAAGAACCAACCTCGAGCCGTCTGCAGCATTTATCAGTTACAGGTTCCCATACAACCGACTCAAGAATTACAGTTGAGACTCTGTCAAAGAGTTAAAGCGGTTGATGGACTATTGTGACCACTAATGCACTATATATGTGTAGACACATTAGTATAGAAGGATGAGAGGTAATGCACAACAATGTAGAGTGAAAATTCCTTTCGTTGTGGAACTGAAGTGTTCCTGTTTGTAATCCCTCTGTTCAGAGGAAGACTATTTTGTAAATAGGAGTTTTTTTTTCAATACAAGCTTTAATTGTGTGTTAAAGATCCTGTGTTTGTTTTCGAAATTTTAGGAGAAAAATATCCAACAGTTCCTTCATTATTCGATGACGCACTCCCCAACATGCAGGCGTTGTGTTAACTTTCAACAATCTCATCGGCACCCTACCAAAGACATTCTTGGGGTATAATATTGAGGTTATTTTGCTGAAAAATCAATTGGGTTCCAAGCTTTCCAGTTACAATATTTTCATTGTTGTAGAACTAGCGAGTCACTACACAGGAGTCCTGGTTGGAGATTTACAAGTTGAGCAAAGGAAGTGCGCTGTTGAATTGGTTTCGAGTGGCCATATGGTATTACATTATTTTGTTTTCAGAGTGATAGAGAAGTTACAATAATGGAGGAGGAGACTCTGAGAACTCCTTTGTTAGAGAAAGAAGAGAACAATGTTGGAGAGATAAGAGATGGTCCTTTGATTCAGAGGAGACTAAATGATATTTTTTCTGGATTTGCCCATTTAATCTCGAATCCTAAATAGCTAGCTCGAGAAAGTTAGATAGAATCCAAAAAGTTGTGGGTTATTCAGACCCTGTGATTTTCACTGCTATATGCCAGTGTTCGCTACGAGTTATCACGTAGACCTTTGTTGGGAATTTGGGTACTATTGAACTAACTGCAATGCAGGTTTGGCCTTCAGAGTTATGGTTGGCCAAACTAAAAAGCATTTTCTATAGACAATATGTGGTCAGGCCTTGGAGCAGGGAAGATACACTTATGGGAGTTGATATGTAGGGTCATGGACAATATTTCTTGTCACAACATGAGGATAAAGCCTCATTTACATTTTTTCACCACCCATATTGAAGCTTTATGGGAAATCTGATGATATTTCTGACCTGGCTAGGAAGTTTGACATGTCAATGCTTACTCAATTATTTACCTGTGCACTAAATTTTCAAATGCTAAGTTCCCTCAATCGAAGAGAAAGGTCATGGCAATGGCATGGATCGTTGCGGTGGCTTTAGTCATAAACATTTTCTTTAGTTGCCACTTTATTTTGAAGTTGGGATGGGGTTTTCCAGGAGAATCCGTAACTCTCAACCTTGCGTGGGTGATAGTTGATGTGGGCCAACTAATATATATAATGTTGGATGTGTTTCCTGGTTCATGGACTAGAATGTCAGGGTTGGAATTCTAATATTTACCTTCCTTCGTCACGATTTCCTTGGCTTCTGTTGTGATGTTCTGGTTTATTTTCTTCATTCATTTATTTCTATGCTATCTATTTTTACTGTTTAGTTTGTTCATATCTTAGCAAAAGTATTGATTCTGATCCTGTACTCTTAAGTTGGCATCCTGGAGTTCTGGTATCTTATGATATTGATCGTTTTGGTTCGGTGGCTGAAAAACATAGAAACTAAAGTAGAATCAACCTCCATTTGGTATTATAATTTGCAAAATTACTCTTTGTATATAATATTCTTTATCAGTACATAAATGTTACAGTGTATAGTAATTATCTTACCGGAAACCATTATGCCTTTCCAGTATGAATTTGAATGGATGAGAAATGAGGATAGCCCTTGGATTCAATGTTGTTTTCAAGTCTATTGGGTGGTTCTAGTTCTTCCCTATGATAGTTTGATTGAACTGAATAAAATCATTTGAGGCGTGCGCAAAAACTAGTGTATGAATATCTATCTCTCTTCACTTTTATCTGCTGTAGTGTGAGAGTATCGAATGGACTTGGACCTGGGCTGTAATATTTTTGAGATACACAGATCTAGATCTGCAAAATAATAAACAATCTTGCAAGAGAAGGAAGGAAGCGAGCAGGAATTGAGAAAAGAATTAAAATTAATTCTACAATATTAGTTTTAGAATAAATACATAAAAGCAACTAAGTTAAGCTTAGTTGTACATGCAATAACTAAAGCTAACTAAAGCTAAGTGTGCTTTATCTTATGTTAATGTGTACATGTGCCACATGTAAGCAATAAGTTAACTGGAGCTAATCTAGGTGCATGTACACCAACACAGCTAGTCTAAGTGCATGTACACCAACACAGCTAGTCTAAGTGCATTTACACCAACACCCGCATTTAAGCATAACTTAGGTGAGTGTGATGCAAAATGAATGAGTCCTGGCGACACGGCTATTTTAGGTACCCATATACAATGCGTAAAAAGGTAGGAAAGAGGGAAAACCAAGTGGGACGAAAACCCTCCCTCAAAATATAATGCAAAAGTAGAGAAAAGACAACTGCTAGGCAGTCGTGTCCTTCACCCTGAGATGATCTCGCAGGAATCAAAACTTATGCTCAGTGAAAGTGTTGGTGAAGATGTCAGCAATCTGCTCGGAACTAGGACAGTACTGAAGATCGATGATCCCATCATGAATGAGTTCTCTAATGAAGTGCATGTGGATCTCGATGTGTTTGGTACGCTGCCGCTGCACTGGATCTCTGCAAAAATTTAGCGTACTTTGATTATCGCACCAGATGACAGTTGGGTGATGGACACTAATCCCAAGGTAAGATAGGAAATGTTGTAGCCAAATTTCCTGAATAGTGGCATTGACTGCTCCTCTATACTCGGCCTTTGCTGATGATAAAGCAATGGTAGCCTGCTTCTTACTTGACCAACAAATTGGGCCAGATCCCAAACTAAGTACATAATCGGAAGTAGACTTGCGATCAATGGTGTCGCCAGCCCAGTCTGAATCTGTGAAGCCGATGAGATTCAAAGAACAATTGGCTGCATATGAATCCCATAGGTGATTTTCGCCTGGACATATCGAAGGATGCGCTTTGCAGCGTTCCTGTGTAACTCATGTGGCTCCTTCATGTATATGGAAACTGCTCTGACAGCATAGGAGAGATCAGGATGGGAGTGAGTGAGATAAAGAAGACTTCCCACAAGCTGGCGATACAATGTGCAATCAACCAATGGTGTGTCTTTGCCATTCTCAAGCTTATCCCTGATCAGAAAGGTGTGGCTGCTGGCTTGCAGTCACTCATGTGAAATCATACCAAAAGATCTCTGGCATATTTTGGTTGAGAAATGGTAATGCTAGAATCACACTGATGGATCTCTAGTCCAAGGAAGAAATTTAGCAAGCCCATGCCGGTCATAGAAAACTGCTTATACAATGCAGTTTTGATGTTAGTAATGACAGAAGTTGAACTACTCGTTATCAAAACATCATCTACGTAGAGTACTATGATCAACAGGGAGTCAATTTTCTTCAGAAAATAAACATTGGAATCAGATTTGCAGCGTACAAAATTTTGAGATAAAAAATAAGAATCCATCTTCGCATACCATGCTCTAGGTGCCCGCTTGAGGCCATAGAGAGACTTCTTTAGTTTGCATACCAGAGATGAATTCTACATGTATCCCGGTGGCTGCTCCATGTAGATTTCCTCCTCGAGATCATCATGAATAAAGGCATTCTTCACATCCACATGATGCACCTCCCATCCTCTTGCTGCTGCAAGGGAGAGAGCTAGCTGAATGGAATCCATTTTTGTCACTGGAGCAAAAGTCTCATCATAGTCAACACCATGTACTTGCTGAAAACGTTTCGCTACCAATCGTCCCTTATATCGACTAACTTGGCCATTTGATGCTTTCTTGGTCTGGTAAACCCACTTGCATCTCACAAGTTTGCGATTTGAAGGTAGCGCAACCAAATCCCAAGTCTGGTTCTTAATGAGAGAGTTATATTCCTCATCCACAGCGACTTCCCATTCAGGATGCCTATTTTCTTCTGCATAAGTTTGTGGATCAGATCCATGCATCATATAAGCATGCATGGGCATGGATGGATCCATAGCTAAGAGTGCTTGCGGATCTTCCTCAAACAGAGGGATAGAGGCAGGATCATCAAGGATATCACTCATGCTGCGCCATTTTTGTGTTGAAGGCGGTCGAGAATCTTTTGAACTACGTGCAGAAGTATGATCTCGATGTTCAACAAATGGTGGTCTAACATGGGTCACAGGAAGAGACTCATCGTCATCAGAATGCTGGTCTGTAGTTTCATCTGCATACTCATCAATAAGTGGTGATGGAAACTTGGTAACAAGTTCATCTACTGGTGCATGCAAAATATCTTTGTCAAACTTTACACTCCTTTCAATAAAGAGCTCTTCAATGTGGATATCAAGCAATTTGTACCCTTTGACTTCATCAGAATATCCAACAAACATGCATCCTTTGCTTTGAGGCTCCAAAGCCTTTCTCTTCTCTGGAGGAATGCGGGCCCATACTCGAGATCCAAAAATGCGGAAATGACTAACTTCAGGTTGCATGCTAGTCCAAGCCTCAAAAGGTGTTTTTCCAGTAAGAGATTTATGAGGAGATATGTTCTGGATGTATGAAGCACAATTAATAGCTTCAACCCACAATTTCGACGGAAGAGATCTTGCATGCAACATGAAATTAGCCATCTCTTTCAAAGATTGATTTTTCCTTTCAGCCACGCCATTTTACTGTGGAGTGTAAGGAACTGTATGTTGCAACTGTATGCCTGCTTCATCACAAAGATTCTTGATATCTTTGTTGACATATTCCGTCCCATTATCTATGCGGAGTATCTTGATGCGTTTTCCAGACTGATTTTCCGCATGCGCTTTGAAAATCTTTAGATGTTGAAAAACTTCAGACTTGAGTTTCAAGAAGTAAACCCAAGTGAA